>VYZV01034297.1:46609-111245 GCA_013401275.1 Pandion haliaetus
CACTCAGCCCGGGCGGGCGGCCGCTCCCCGAGCGCCCGGCCCGACCCCCTTCTCTCCGCCCCTCTCCCGTAACTTTCTGGGTGCTCCTCCGGCACCCATGGCAACGCGCACGTACCCTCCCCTCCCCCTTCTCCTGGGTGGGGGGCGGAATTAACGGTCTAAATTAATCCTTTCCCCTAAACGGCGCAGGAATTGCCCGCTCCTCCGTGTGGCGTTTGGCGGGGCTGTCCGAGCGAGGAGGGGAACGGGCAGCGGCAAGTGGTGCGGGCCGGGGTCTGGGCCGGGGCCCCTGAGNGGGGGAGCGTGCCGGGATGCCGCGGTGAGAGGCGGGCCGGGTATTGATGGCATCTGGGTTCTTCCACCTGTCTCTAGGAGATGCGTTTCAAGATGGACTTCCGGGGGGGAAAGGGCACTTTTCTGATCCCCGCTGTACGTAGTTTGCACTGTAACAAATGTGTGGTGTTTAGGACAACAAAGTGAATGACCCATTTTGTGAAACAGCAGTTAGTTCCAGACTCTCCCAAAGCAGATTTTTTTTTTTAACTAAAATTTGGTATTGACGTTAATTAAGTGGTTACTGTTAGCCAACGAGAACGGTTCTGGGAACTTCTACAACAGCACAGGCATCGGTTCTGTATTCCTTCCAGGTATCCAGAAATGGGGGGTGTGTCAGAGAGCGCATGTAAACAAAACAGGGTTAACTTATCTGATCTTTTCAATACAGCATTTGGTTTACAGTGGGAGGCCTTTCAGGTGATTCCCTCTGGATCTCTGCCCTTGTACTTCAGAACATATAACCCTTCATATCTGGCATTGTTTCTAATGGTGTCATAATTACAATACAAATATCCTAGCCTACAAAAGCAAATCTTCAGAAATAAAATATCACTAATCCTCTGTGTTTTCGCATCTTTGTGGAAATGTGTTTTTTTTTTTCTTATATGTATGAATTATATTCGCTTTAGTGAGATGCGGCAGCACAGTGCTCAGGGTGCTCTGGTACACACCACATGTGAAATTGCTCTAGATTCATGCCGAAGGCTGCCCAGTGGTCTCAAGTGCAGAAGGGATTATTCGAGCTGGAGAACCAAAGAGAAGCAGTTGTATTAACGTTGTTGCCTACTTGCATGCACATAGCTACAGGAATTTGTGTGTCTTAACTGTTCAAGCTTCAGGAGCACCTAGGCTCTGGTGGGCCTTTGACTTTCTGATTTATGTTAAACCAGGAAAACAACTGCTTGTCAGAAGAATGGCACTAAGACACTGCTCAGTCTGCTCTCCTTCATTCCCTTTATAGCTGCTGAGAGAGGAAAAGCAACTCTGAAAGCTCTTTACTACAACAAAGGTAGTAGAGAAGATTACAAATCAGCTTATGTCCCTTTATTTCTCTCCATGGCCACATAGGAAGTCTCACAGTTGAACCCAGAATGATGAAATCCAGCCCTGACCAAAAGAACTTACAGGCTTATTAGGTGCAGAGGCATGGGAAGCTGGATAAAGGCAACTGAAGCTCTTTAGATCAGGACTGTTATTTATAGTGGACTTTTTTTTTTTTTTTTTTATTGAAGGCCCTTAAGCTCCAGTGAAGTTGTTGGTTGGCCATGTCAGCAGAGATGCCACTGCATAGTGAGATGCCACTGCATACCCTGTCAGCTGTCATAATGCCTGAGAGCTAATTCTTCACATGGCTTTTTATCACCTCTTTCCTGGGACTAAAGCCTCCCCTTCCACTCAAAGTGGCAATGTGAACATCAGTCTGCCACCCCCTTGTTCTGTGTTTAATAGGAGTTGTGGTACTGACAAGACTAGTTTTCTGTATGAAGATTTTGTATAGCAATAGAAGGATGGGATTGCAGATTTGTTGTTTTTTTCAGTATCCACTTGCCATAAATTTATCATCTTCACTCATAAGGCAGACCAGGGCGATGGCTTCAGAGGGGCTGTCCTGACAGTTGGGTCTCTCCCCACAGCTGACGGAGGTTGCTTGTGATTTTTATATTTACCAGGTTATTCTCTTACTTGCTCTTTACACTGAAGACATTTTCAAAGCCATGGCACTCCTGATCTGAAGAGTTACTGATATTAAGACATGCAATGAGAAGTTTGTCTGGAATTGAGGTAAATTTGGGTCTGGAGATGAGGCTGTGATTCACAGATATTCCATATTTGTGTCTATAGGTTGTTTATGCAAAGACTGTGGAATTGAAGCATTGTTAAAGGTCCGGAGTTTCACATGTGAGGGATTTTCATTAATTCTGTCGGGTCCTATGAACATCACATGGATCAAACCAAAGCACATGGTTAGTTACAGGAATGCAAGTATAATATTGCCTTTTTTGACATAGGGTTTTTTCCTTTTACAGCTGTTAAAAAGTTATCTGTTTTAGAGGTAACAGTGACTATAGAAACCCTGGGGCCATCCCTGTGAGGAACTGAAAGCAAGAAACAAAACCAAAAAAAGTGAAGAGATCTTTTGCGAATCCTTTACACAAAAGAAATCTGCTACCCATGAAAGCAGTTCTCAGCATGATTATGCATGTCTCCCCCTGTGTACACAAATGAGGCAGATCAAAGTTCAGACAGTACTAATCTCCTAATCATACAAGCTTCTGATTAGCATTTTTAATCAGTCTGGTGATCACAAGGCAGCCTCAAAATTGTTCTTGAATACTAAACTTTCAGAACAGAATTCCAAATCACTTTTATTTTGGTGTTTCCTGTGAAAATGTGTCAGGTAACTATTTGTGTAGGACATCTCAAAGGGAATTTGTGCACTGCAGAATTCAGCTCCACCTGGAGGGTCTGTTTGAGTACATTTAAACCGTTCACACACAGGTCGTTACTGGAATGATGTCCCAATGCTTTCTTCTGATTTGACACATCCATGCTGTGTATGACAGAGCGGTGATAAAAATGTCAGAGGCAAAAAAGAAGCAAATGCTTTCTGTATAAAGTGGCATTAGAGAAATTTACAATCTTTTTTTAAATCTTAAATTATTGCTATCTCTTACTGCAACCAGAACAACTGTATATAAATGCAATGGGGTCTTTCCATTAATAGTCTCCAAAAAAGAGAAATAAGACACACATGGTTTTCTGAGTGATGCCTTCACAGTGAATGGTTTGGTGATACTCCGGATGTTCTCTGTTTCCATTATAATCAGGACAAAATGTTTTCCAGACTAGATCCAGGAATTCTCCTGAAAGAATTACATTTTGGAAATTAGAGGTATTTGGGAAATATCATCAAAACAAAGTGTAGAGGAAGAAAATATTAAATAGCACTTGTTGTCTTAAACTAAGCCAGATGTAAGAAACAATCTTTCTTCTTACTGTGCTTATTATTGTGGTCATTTAACTTTCATGTATGTCCCACGCTAAAATGTCTCACTAGATGCACAGACTAATGCTAGCTTCATCTAGCACTGCCAAATGTGCTTGTTTTTCATCTCAAGCACGATTAGTATCCTGAACTGAGTAACAGCCAAAAGGCTTTGAATTAGGGAAGTATCTCACAGGAGATCCATAGAAAGCAGCTCATCTGAGAAGAAAATATTGACACTGCTGAGAGTCAAAGGAGAAGTATAATGTTTGTATTGATTCTCTATGGCACCCCCTAAAAGGAGCAGGAAAAGCAGCAGCAGCAGCACAGCAGGGTAACTGGAAACTAAGACCCTGTTAGTTGGCCATGAAGACTGTTCCAACACAGAAGAGCTGAGAGTGCATCAGCCAAGAAGCCCAGAGGATTAGGAGGTGATTGTCTGTGACAGGCACCCAACCAGCCCTAGGAGCCTGTTCAAGTCCAGCTTTTCCAGCTGATATAAACAGCATCCTAGTATCAACACCCCTGTCTGCAAGGTCAGGAGAGAGTATCAGAGAAAAGCCAGCAATGTTCCCTCAAAAAAGACCAGAAAATCTCCCATAAGCTATAAAAACTCAACTGATTGGAAAGGCATTGGTGAGGGAACAGACGAGGATCCTGCTTTTGCTATTTGGTCAAGGTGGTTCATACGAGAGCGCCATGGAGAGAACCTTAGCTTGGTGTTGTCCATAATCACCTGCCTGTCAAGAAGGGGGCAATACTGTGCTTATTTAGGACCAGTCCCTGGAAAAGGAGTACACACTAATATGACTTGACAATATAAGCTTGCAGAAAGCAAATATTAGCACATCAATATTTAAATGTTGAACTGTAACTCAGGCCACCATACAGCATTAGGTATATACCCAGGTGGCTCTTTAAGCATTGGTAAAAGGTGCTTTGCTGAACCATACTTGAAATTTAGAAAGCAGATCCGTTGTTGGCATCAGCACTGAGAGTTCCATCAGAGTCTCTGCCATGGCTAAACCCTGAACCGGGACCACTGGATTTACAGAGAAACTCCAACCGTAGGACCCATCAAAGGACTCATCCTTGCACGAAGATCCTCAACATCTTTCTACTCATTCTCAGATTTTTCTCTCCCATCCATTTTCCAGTTCTAGTGGACAGTTGCCAGCTCTGTTACCATATTGTACTTTTCAAGGGCTGAAGTTTTCCTTAACACAGTTATTTTTGTAGTTTAACTCAGACCTTTTTTTTGCTTCCAAGGCTATAAATAACTTAACCCTGAACCAGAATTTAAATGCTATGAAGAAGTCAGTCTTACAGTGTATTATGGAACCACATCTTCCTTTAACTTACCCAACTCCTCCCTTGTGTTTTATATCTTGCAGTGTTCCTACTGCTGATTTATCTTTAATAATCTTCGGTAACGCTACTTTCTATTTCTGATGAGCACCTGTGGTTACACCCCATATTCAGCACTTATCTAGCAGCCACACACTCACCCAGACCCTACTTGGGAGTTGTAACAACAGTCACTTAACAATTAGGGGGTTCTCCTGCAGTATGCAGGAATGCTACAGGCAGGAGTTCCTCATATCCTACATGCCATAAACAACCTCACAGAAGCCCAGGAAGCAGGTCAGGCTGATACATATAATCTTCTTGCTATACAATAAGAATAAAAGGTACCAACCAGATCTAGGCTCTTGATGTGATCTACTTTAAGCTACAAGAAAATAAGATCAGTTGACTCCCGATGTCTCACGTGTGCTGTTAACACATTTTCATTTAGGTGCATTGGCTCTATTCATTTCTCTAAGCCCACCAAAATGTCTTCTTGCAGGACAGAATGAGAGACATTATGCATATCAGTAAGATTCAATGTGTTCTTCTTCTGCCCATAAGGTTTCAGTCAATATCTACCTAAAAAGGGGAGTTTGTTAGAAAAACCTCAATAATTGTCTCCTTAAATCAGTATTGTCTAAGCCCTCCAAATTCATCACAGCATCTATGTTTAACACCCACTAGATTTCTCAGGGATATAGGCATCTGCTTAAATGCTTGCCAGATTTTAAGAACTCATGCACATGCATGAAGCCATACTGAAATGGGGGTTAAATTACAGGGACTCTGTTACACAGCATATCCTCCCCTACACACATACCATTTCTGTCTTCCTCAGTTTCTCAAGCTTGCTATTTCCACTGAACCCCAGCCTCAACTGATTTTACTGGTTTTACATTTTGCCAGTGGTTTTCTATTCCTCTCTGCCCTCAGTTAACTTTCTCTTCTGCCTACTTCTCTGCTTCCCTATTCTTTCCCTCTGTTTGCTCCACATGACTTTGTTCCCCACCTCTTGATCTTCTAGTCCCGGTGTAAATTTTTCATTTGTTCCACTCTCTGTAAACAGAATTCCTTCCTCCTCTTCAAATCTCCCCTTAAATCTACACATGGGTTTGAGCTTAGTATTGACTCTAAGCCTTATTCCCAGAGGCTTGGGGAAATTTGACTATGCTTACCCGTAACTATGAGGAATAAGGTTAGCTGACATTATGCTAAGCATGAGGGATTCTGCCTGGTCAAAGCTCTGCAGGTTAACTGCAGCACCCTCTTCCATCACTATACAACACCATTGTTTGCTCTCCATAATCTCATTCCTCTCCCAGATAAAGAAACTAAATTCAGTTCCATAAAATGCTCTCCATTTATTTTCTTTCTGGAAAGTTTTTGTATGCCTGGGAAATAAGTGAAATTCAAAACAGTTACTGAGGAGGTGTCTTCACACACCTCAATCAACCACACTTCTGTTCAGCTTTCATACCTACGGGGATCTGTTTCCAAAACCCTTTGCTAGTCCCTCAGAATGAGAAGCATCATTAACTAAGCAAAAATTGATTCATTACAGTGAGAAAAATTTTCAACAGCTGTGTGTTTTTAGCCCAAACCACAGGCTGCTGTGATCTTATGAATACACAGGAGGAAGCTGTAGAGAATTCTCATACACAAAAAGCTTCAGATGGTGTCAGTGCTTGACAGCCTGAAGGCCAAAGAGGTTCAATGAAAGTCCTGTTAGGGTAGCTGAGAGCGATTCAACAGAGCAGCTCCTTTCCCTCATTAGATTAGTCCATCAAAATCATTAAGAAAAGCAGAACAAGCATTCATCCTTAGTGACTGTGGAAAAAACAAACTGCAGACTCTAAACACTATATAAGCAAGTGCAGGAATGTATGTCCTGGTACCTGATGTCATTGAAACAACAATATTGAAAAGGTGAGAACTGTCTTTATTCAGAGACTTGTAGAACATAGCTTGAAGGAACCCAGAGAGGTTATCCTGTTCATTCCCTTTGCTAAGGCAGTATCAACTCTCCCTAATGTTGAGTGGGCTTGCTCTGAAACTTAATATCCATTGTGATACTGAAATTGTTGTTTGACTGCCTATTGAAGCTTTAAAAATAAAATGATGGTGAATAACGTTACAAAAATTTACACCTCCTACTTTGGCTGGCATCTTTTTTTAACACTGTTAGTGAGCAGAGCTTGGAGAGTTCTGGGAATTTTCATCTGACCACAGATTTTCAAAAAAGAAAATTTATTCAATTGAAAAACTATCATGTTAAAGCTAAGAGGAATCGTAGCTGTCAATCAGAGAAGGGGAAGAATATTCTTCCCATTTATTTCTGTAAAGCTAGCAGAAATCATGTTCCTTTATAGGCAGTAGGAAGAAAACAACCTTGCTCTGGGAAAGTAAATTCAGTGTATAAAATCATGTAAAATTATAGTCTAGAGGGAATGGCAATCAGAGTAATTAAGTGAGTGGGAACAGTGCTCAGTGGAGTGTTTTGTGTGAGGAATTCAGGTCATTTATTTCATTGGTGTTTCATGTTGTCTCCTGTGGAAGAGATAAGAAAAGAGGATTAATTTGCTCCCTGTTATGATCAGACAAGAGAGGGAAGACCAGAGAAGGCTGGTTCAGAGTCCAGGTTCAGAACAGCAAAGGGAAAGGTGTTTGTCTAAGGAGGCATTTAAGGGAAGGAAGGGAGAGCTTTGGTACGCAAGAACAGGGAGAGGGTTCTAAGCAAATGGGATAGGCACAGCCATGTGTGGGAGCAGACAAAAGGAACCTTAATCAAAGTGGATCGGAAGGGTGAGTGAAACAAGTTAAAATGGGAAATGAGCACCACTACATCCACTTTGAAGACCAAGTCTTGTACTGTGAATTTGAAAAGGGTCAGTGCAGCAGGAGAGAGAGACATCACTGTAGCTGCAGTACTTTAAGAACGTCCTCCATAAAAGCTCCCTTTAAGTTTACAAAAACTGCCACACCTGCAGTACAGCCTCCTCCAAACCCAGATAACTGATGTTCGTTACCATTAATGAAAAGTCATGGTCAAAGCACACAGCATATTTTCAAGCATTGGCAGGAGCACTTTTTACAGTATTGCCACGTTAACTTCCTAAGAGACTTCACGGTAAAATACTAAAAGACAGTTAGTAGTTATTGCCAATTTTAACAAGAAATGTTCATCACTGGCAAATAATAAATACAGCACTCCTGCAAATTAACTCCTTTGCTATTCCCATTCCTTGCAGAGGTTAGCAGCACGCTATTTCAGCTAGCCTCGGTATAAGTGCGCTCAGCTGCTTCTCAGCACCAGGATAGCCTGGGTTCAGCACAGCTCCTCTGAGCTGGCTGCCCTTTTCAGCTTGTAGTAGGAGAACAGCAAAGGTAGTGCTACCCCATGGCCCAATTTAATAGCAGCTATTGTGGGTGTCACCTACCTGTCGTGTCTGACTCAACCCACCATCTTTTTGTTCTTTTCATTTAAATATTTAAACACTCAAATATTCCAGCCACTTTACATTTCACCTCCTCAGAAAGAAGCAATGTTTCAGAGGTGTTACCATGGAAACAATGGAGTGAGGCAGCAGCTAAACATGAAAGAAAGTCCTCCAACAGTAAATCCAGAGACATGCTTTGGGGTAACTTGAAATTAAAAAATGTATAATTAATTGGGCTGCTGCAGAGCATGTGTTTGTACTTACTGCTTTCTTATAGGTGACAAGAGGCCACCTTTTTGCCTGTGACAAGAAAATAAAATTTCCCTGTGCAGAATTTTCAGTACCTAAAGTCCTTTTTGACACAAGACATAATACCACTCTTTGGAGATGACCACAGGAGTTCGTTATCAGCAAGGTCAGGCAACCGGAATGGTATTGCTAAGGGTCAGCGACACCAGCTTCCTCAAACAAATCAATCCCTACTGACAGCAGCGGGCTGTAAGCATTGGAGAGTTGTGATCCAAGATATTTACAAAGTTTAATCAGACTACAGGAAAAAGAAGATTAGCATTAGTGGAAGTAAAAATGTAGCTAGATATGGCAATCCTCTTCCAATTATGCAAATGAATACACAGAGCCATTCTGCTCAGAAGTGGGTATTAAATTATCCTTGTGGATAAATATAAAAGCATACCTTTGTCAATCTGTCACTATATATCCTGAAATACCATAATTACCTCTCTCAAGCAGGGGAAGGAACAACTCTCTGCTACTGCCTGTGCTCACATCATAAAACGATTTCCTGCGACTTTACACAGCCTTAGCTTTACTGAACTATATGTTGTCTGTAGTGAAGGTAACAAAGGAAAATCCAATGTTTCAACTATGTGTTAGGCAAGGAAAGCTCAAAAAAACCCCTGTAATGAAGATCGTATTCACTTCAGGCATTGGCAAATTGACCACAGAAACACACAATACATTTAAATATGCCACACAATATGTTCTATTCAGAACAGATTCAGAAACAGAACATTAGAAACTTCAGCTTTAGTTGCTCTTCATAAGCCTTTAGATCATGCTTAAAACCATCATACTTTCACTTGTGGGCAAAAGAAGGGTCCTGGGAGATGTCTAAAGCCTCTCCCTAGGGCTGGAAATTGTCTTACGATTAAAAGAAGAATTGTTCCTGCCATCAGTGGCCACTAGAAAAATTCTATCATTGTAGGCTGGCAGAGTGGCATACATCTCTAGCAAACCGACAGCTCTGGTTTGACTTTTACACTGAGCACCTGGCTGTTGGTGCCCAGGGTGGCCTATACTACCCGCTCCACAGCTGCCATCCTCAGCAAGGGGGCCCAGCACCTGCTCAAAGGGTTGCCCTTGGGACCAACTGAGTTTTTTACTGACTTTCAGTTTCTCGGGAGTCTTTCTCCTTGGAACAATGGTTTTCTTCTTCACGTGGATCCACAAGGAGATAGAAGCATTACTGGTGGAGCTTCTTCTTCAGAGACTTGGCAGTCTACTCTGTGCAGGTAACCAGCTGCCACTGCACATTAGGAGTGCCTTGAGGAGAGATAGGGCAGGCCAGATCCTACAAGCCTGAAACACTGATTTAACCACGCATTGTTGAGGGTGCCTTCCTCCTGGAGGGTTGGGCGGAGGGTCAGATGGGAAATGAGATATCCACATAGTCCACAGCCTAGGTAAACTATGAGGGAGCATGAGGGGACTCATCTACTGAGGCTGGGGACACTGGTGGGACCCTGCTACCAGCAAACCCCGAGGAGCAGATCCTACCCATACCCAGCTGGCTTGGGAGCACGTGGAAGCGAACAGCCAGGCCAATTCATATCAGGCCATCAGACAGGTTGTAATGGTCATCGTAAAATATCACTCCACAGCTTTTGACAGAAGATAGTTTATACAATTCTCTAAACAAATATATATATATTTATATCAAATCTCTTTGGACTAGCATAACAGTACAGCTAAATAAATGTTTATCTGGAGAAAACTGATCTGCTGTCCATTTCATAATCATTTAAAAAAAGTACCAAGTGGCATTTAGCCTTGTGACTGATGGAGTCTCACAGAATTAGTTATGCTGTTGGCATTGACTGTGCACAGGAAAAGAAGAGATAGGCTGTGGTTTATGCAATTTGTTTTTCTCACTGTTGGAAATCTATCATACTTTTCCTGCCCAAATTATCAAGATGGTTGATAAGCTGGAAATAAATCAGATCATTGAGGTGAATGTTACATAGCAAGCTATTGTGTAACTGAACCGTATTTCCTATCTTAGCCTTCCAAACTCTAACAAATTAATTAAAAACAAAAAAGGCAAATATTCTGGAAGATTTAACTAGCCTTAAAATTTGATTTTCAGTTTTTAAATTAATCCTAATTAATGAATTTTTAATTGTATGCAAAGCAAAACCACAAAATCTCCAGCGGCTTAGCTGTGACTTTGCCATGAAAACTGAGTGAAAGGGCACAGCTTTGTTTTTGTTGTTTTTGTCCCCCCAGAACAGATCAGAAGCTTCCAGAGTGAGGCTGCCTCCTGCTTTCCTTCTGCTCTGTGCTTGGCACAGCCTACCCCACCATGTGCTGTGGCTGCATTAGCTGTCATGGCAGACGTCCTGTCATGCCCCCTTGCTTGAGGTGGGAATGCAGCAACCCCCCAGCCTTTGGGATTTGCACTGCTGCATGGTTTGTGGCAGTTAGGAAGCTAATAAGCACATACACTGCTACACTTTCTTGAATGTTTACATCAATTGCCCTTCCTGAACAAAGCCCCATTTCACCTCATCTGAGAAATTTCTTCAACCTTCTGCTTTTCTCAGTGTTTCTGAGTGGCTGCTCACTGACTCCGGCAGACCGTGGACCAAGTCCTAAGAGAAGAAAAATGTTTCAGCTCATCGTCAAGTCTCTGAGCAAGCCAGTCATCCAGAGAAAAAAAAACACTTAAAGTCACTCAGAATAATAATCATGCCTGGGGTCTGATAATTTTTTCCCATGTTTCAACAGGCAGATGAACCCATTAATGTGAGTAGAACTACATGAAACCCAGCCTGGGCTTTGCCGTCACTGACACAGTGCTCCTGGCTCAGAGCTTTGTGGAGGGGATTACACTGAGTTACTTGTGACCAACAGACACTGAGCATTGGCATGCTCACTGGTGATTTTCAGATGCTAGCTTACAACAGGTAAGTATCCTAGCCGCTATTTTTCTTACTTATAGGCTGTTAAAAAAGCCGTAACAAGAAAATCATTACCACAGAACCCAAAACACTGAAAATCTTTTCTTTGCCTTGATAAAATACCTGGCTAGTATGAAAGCTCATGATTTCTCTAGTGAACTAAAGGTACTAAGGCATCATCACACTTTCAAAAATCTAGTGCTATTTAACAAGTAAAACATTTTACAGTCTCAGACTTTACTGAGAAGCAGGCTTAGAGGGTAAGGAGATAAAAGGTTTTAGCTCTAGCTCAACTGTACTTTTAAACTTCTCAGTCATATCTGTTTTGCTATCTGAGGAATTTTAAGGAAGTTAAATCAAATGTCGATCTGATTTTAGGCGATGTGCAATATTTATTCTGAAGGCTCACACAGCTGCTTTCACTCTTGAATTATTTACAACATGCACACACTGTCATGCCTCAATAGATCACTCTATAACTCCATCAAGTATAATGAAAGTAATTTGCACTTTGTAAATATATATGTGTGTGTGTATGTAGAGGCTTAGTAAGAATCAGTATTAATGATCAGCCATCCATGCAAAGGACAGAAGAATGTAATTTATTAAAGATAGGGAGAGGCTTTGCAGGTGGAAACAAATACAAAATCCAGCTAGTCCAGCGTGTATCTTGAGCACCAATTAGTAATGGAGGTTGCAAAAGAAGGTTGAAGAAATTGAGTCTTAACAAGAAGGCTTGTTTTTAATGCCAGGTAGCTGGAGATTAGTTTAAATCCTGAAACTTGGAGGAGTTTGATCCTTCAGTATTTTTTTTAGTTTTGTGGGTTGTTTTTTTCAGTTTACACTAGCTAATGACTCAGGGCACCTGTTACACGCATAAACACCCAGCCTCTCCATGAATCTTGGTAATTTCTTAGTCTATACAGTTAACAGGGTGCTTCTCCTAACCTGGCTTCATACATTTTTTCCTTTGTGCTGAGGACTTTTAAAGGGCTGTGTGTGTTTGCTTATGAAATGGTAATTGACGTGATTTACATTAAAAACCCATGCGGGCAAAAGTATTTTCTTTTTGAGAGTTTTCTCCAGGCGTGTAATTATGCTTTAGGGTTTTAAGATTGATATGATGATGCATTGTAGGGCTAAAGAGGTGCTGAAGACGTATGTTTATTTCATACCCTTTATTTTTAAAATCTGTATTCAGGAAGATATGTATCCTTTCACAAGGGAGTATACAAAAGAACAATACAGGGGAGAAGGAAATCCAAAACTAGGAACTAGAGAAGCGGTAATTCCATTGCATGCTATTCCTGAAGACGCTGGAAACCCACCTGAGGGAACTTTGCAGCCTTGTGATTTGGTGGGAGCTTGGGAGCAGAGTCTGGCAGTAACCTCCTGCCTAGCAAGCTCTGTCCTGCCCCACAAAGACCCAGCACATTTCCCATGCTGTCAAAGCAGCATTCACGTTTCGTCTGAATTTGCACACACCTTAGAGTGGAGCTTTCTATGCGTGTAATGAAGCACAGTAGAAGACAGCCCAAGTGGAGGGTGAAGAAGATGGGAGAGTAGAAGGAGCCAAAAGCAAAGTCAGAGAAAACACTGGATGTTAGGAAACCCAAGGTTTATCCACTGCTTGTTTCTAGGAAGCTCCAACCATCTTCTCCGGGATGGTGTCTCCTCAGAGAAATTTGGAAAGGCTGATTTCCTGCGTGATCTGCTGGAGATCTTCCTCCCCATTACAAGTCTTCTCAGAAGGGAGCTGAAGTATTAGTTCGACAGACTGCCAAAGATGGCAGAATATGCACTTCTGTTGAGCATATCATCCCCGAGCCTCACACAGTACTGTAGTAGTAGGGGTTGATTTATCAGAGACTGGGATAGTATTTTTGCTCCAGTTGGTGGTGAATTGTATTTTCCACTAAAGCATTGGTACTAGCAACCAAGTAATTCTTGTATTTTACATTGTCATGATTAGTCACACCATTTTCACCATAACTGAAAAAGAGAAATAGGCACTGAGAAATCATCACAGAGCACATGCCTTTGTGGTTTGGAGAGAATGGGTGGGGGTTGGAGTGCAGAGGAATGTATTTTGGGTCTTTGTGACCCTGCCCTGTGATCAAGAGGGAAAACCATGGGTTGTTCAAGGATGTGTTTGTCAATGCCAGTACGGGAGAGAAAGTTGGAAAAAAAAAAAATCTTTTTATTCTTGTAAGTCTCCTTTCTCATATTATTACCCTTGCAATTACACATTTTAATTCTGTAATTTTCCATTTCAGTACACAAACTACATTCAAATGCATTTGTCTCTAGAATCCTGATCTTACCAAACCTTGATGCTGTCTGCTCTGCTGATGTCACTGAACTTTGAGAATTTAGCCTAATGTGTTTTGACCGGTAATGAGCCAAATGCACATATTCACAAATACTTCAGAAGTTCATTTTGGACCCAAATCTACCACTAACTTCAGATTCTTCAAATGCTGTAGCTTATTTATCTACTGGAAAAGCTATTGAGAATATTTTACAAAATGCTGCGTTTTCATTAAAAAAGAGTATCTATTCCTGTTGTACATTTTCTTTTTTCTTACGTACTCTCTGTCTGCAGCCATTCATCCACAGTTGAGGCTTTCTAGATTTCCTTACAAAACTGTGTGAAATTCTGTCCACATCAGAACGCCATGCCACAGGTGGCAAGTTCCTTCTGCAGCTGAGACTCGCCTGTCTGGCTAGCCTTCCACCTTCAAAGTCTTTCTCAGTGTCACTCTTCATGCCCTCTGGCAAGCCGTTTCTTCATTTTTCTCGTCCTCTCCACATGATTTTACTCCTTCCTGTTGCTCACACAGAAAATGTCTATATTCACAATCAGTCCCCAGGCAAACACTCATTTTAGACCAGTCATGCATGTCTATGTTCATGCAATATCTCCCATAGTTCCTGCTATAGTATTCCACTAAGAGATTTAATCACTTCCTATATTTCTCCCATATTAAGAGTATCTGGAATGTCCTTTACTATTACAATGCTGGGGGGGGCTGATTTTGATCTCACACAGATACTAATGAGGATTAATTACATAGAGGCTGATGGAAGCAACCCCAGATGAACCCAGTGAGTGCCCTTCAGTTTCAAGAAGCACCACATAAATCACTCTTTCACTCTTTCCCATGGGTTCACTTGCCAGAGATTAGAGGTATTAGCAGGTATCTTTAAAATAGTCACCAGGACTATGTCAGTCAGGAAAAGGCATTATTCAGTAACGCACATAAGAAGGAGACCTCTGTGTTTATGAAAACAAACGTATGAAGAAGCCATTTACATTTTCTAACATCTTATTTCCCTTTGCTGGGCTAGGCCAGCTGTGCTAAAAAAGAAAGAAAAACAAAGAATAGCCTCAAGGAAGATGCATTAGTCTCTGCATCAGTATCAGTTTCTCTGCTTCTCCAGAAGTGATTTCACAGTAGGAATTCCAGTAGGAATTAAAATACTTCACTACAAAAGACACATAGAGAACAAGAGCTACGTGCTGCAGAATGCAGATGGGACTTAGAGTCGCTGACAAGGCTGATATTTTTCATTGGTCCATATCATCACATACACACAACCATATAGCCATAAAAAGTTCTCATTAGCCAGCAAAACATTGAAACTTTGAATGGCTCCCAGCCCTATATTACAAAATTTTTGAAGAATATAAAAACTGAGGATTCATTTGTCAGTTCAGCAACTGTTCCAGCTCTCAGTATTCAAACACTATTTGTATTGTTCAATGCACCAACTGCTGTGATTGGGACCCTGGCAAGGTTATGACTAAAATGGTGCACAAAACCTGAATCAGCACCTAGAGAAATCAATGGGATTTTTTTTTGCTTAATAGGAATCAGATCTTTTCTTTACACCATAGCAAGCCACAGAAAATAGATGACAATGCAGAAAAGAATAAGACTAATAAATTAATTCTGCCCAATCATCATTATCCAACTATTCCTTAAAGTCATTCCAGGAAGAATAGCTGCTTTGGATCAATTTGGAAACTGTTTTCTGCAGACAAGCTGAGAGAGATGAAAGGAAAGACTCGGCAGATCTCAGTTGATGTTAACAACTGTGATGGATCCAGGCTTCTGAAATCACCATCTGATTAGACAAATTTGTACCCAGGGCAACATAACAAATCAATATGCCTCACCAAGTCTTCCCAGTGCTCTGTTTGAGTATTTTTTGAGGCTTGGGTAACAGGACTATTTCAGAGAAGTGGGAATTAAGGAAATTTTTCCTGTAGAGCCCTGCAACATGTTTCTGGGTAATAACCCAGTATTAAAATTTGGTTTTTTTCTTTGGAGAAACCCCAGCAAAACCAATAGAATGTGTGTAGAGAGAAACTGCAGATTTTCATGCCCTTCATATATCTGAGGAATTCCCTAAACAGAGTTTTTCCATATCTGCAGAAAAAGATACAGAAATAGATTTCCCTACGCACCTCTGCAATGTTTGTTTCATATTTTATCTAAGAAAGCAAAAGTTTAATAAAGGTAACATTTCAGAAATAAAGACATAGAAATCACATTGAGATAAGCTTAGCTACAAATAAAGGCACCAAAACAACTGCTACACAGCTTACACAGGTGGGCTAGAAAGTCATATAATCCTGGCAAAGTTAAATGGAAAAAGGTGCTTAAACTGAACAGTGATACCGCTGCAGCTGCTATTGAGAATGACTTTAAAAATGGATCAAATTTTTTAATGCAAAAAAAGAGTGACAAAGAACAAACTAGGACACTTACAACATGAGTCTGTGTGTTAGAAGGAGCCTCAAAGGAAATGTAACAATTCCCCTGAAAACTGGACCTCGTTTATAGGATATGCCACTAATTAAGTCAGCAACTACAATGCATGAGGGGAACATGACTTTCCAAGTTGCATATATATAAACAGTAAGGTAGAAGGAAGTCTCTTTTGCATGCACATCAGTTTCTCTTACATTTCTCCATTCCAGCAGGAATTATTAAAAGAAGAAAAAGAGAAAGATATATTTTAAAACCCCTAGAAAATCATCAGCATGCAGCAATGTGCTCAGCAGTACAGAAAACACTTGACAATTCTCTAATTACCAGGGCACACCTAGCAAGTTAACCTTTTGTATTCACATGCTGACTTCCAGGCAGTAGGTAATATGTGTTTGTCTACATAGGTCCATGGAAATATGGGTTGTATGATTACAAAGTGAGAACAGTATACCATCTGTCTATCTAATACTATCCATGTGGCAAGCACATCACTATTTTAAGCCTCAAACTCCTCAGTACCAAGAAGGCAGAGACCAGTGTTGCCATTACATTGTAGTTATATTTGTGATGTGTGTACATTTTGCCTGGGAGTGAAAATCCAAGACTAGTAGCCAAAAATATTTGGAGAGTTATCACAGTACCAGTGCTTTGGAGTTTTCACTACACCAGATGATATTTCATTATCCCAGAAAAAGCTAAATTGTTACCTAAAACTGGCATATTTGCAAAATGCAAAATGCAGAAGTAGAATTCTTCTCTGTCTCTATGAAGATTGAGTTAAAGAAGGGACTTCAGTAAGAACAGCCCAATGGCTAAATGTCACATGCATAAGAAGCCAGATAAATATCCAGATGAGCTGGCACTAAACAATATGCTGGGTTGCTAAGAGTATCCAGTGCCGAAAGCTAGTGAAGGAACACCTCCATGCACTGTAGTCAAGAATGGCAGTTACTAGAATGTAAATAGCAAAACTAAACATGAAGATCATGTCTGTGAAAGGAGTTATATGTGAAAGGAGTTAATAAATTTGTATAGTGATCATTCCATGAATGTGTATCGTGAGGCATATTCTGTATCCATAAATATGTGTATCTGCTATGAAAAAATTGATGAGTTAACTAAGCCCTGACTTCCCTTAGCAACAGAGAATATTTTCCTCTCAGTTTAGAACAGTAGCTCTTTCATGCTTTTTACCATGTAGTTTTCCAAATAAGTTACTTGTGGCAAGAGTGCATGTCTCCAGGAGCTGCAGGAAATCTCTGTCACTTGTTCCTGCCTCTGCAGTTCTGGTTTGAGTGCTGCCTCCAATAGCTGTTGTTTGGCCTGTGTCTTTTCTAAGAGCTGATGCTCAAATCTCAAGACAATGAGTATTTCACCATCTTCCATCATCATGTTTTTGGCTCGTGTTTGTGACTACATATATTCATGTCCCCACAAAATGTAACTCTATCCTTTTTCCCCAAAACAGTTAGATCCTTACATGACCCCACTGTTCTTAGAGTGCTTTAGTTTACCAATTGGCAAGCGTCTCTCTTGCATCTTTGCAAGCTGGAGTAGTGCTGGTACTGTAGTGCCAGCTACAGTATCAGCCATTGTGCCGGGTTACTTGTTTTTCATGAGCAAACTGATCACCTCAGTTTCTTCACTGCTTATGCTGCGCATTTTCAGATGAATGTGTTCACGTGTACATGTCTATGGCTCTTAGTAAAGTTAATGTGAGCTCCCTGAACAGTCTTAGTCAAGCACATTTCTCTTGTCCCTATCATTTCTGACACATTCACCTTTTTAGAAGTGACAATCCAGGAGCTGACTGTTTTGTGATATGCTGGTCTATTGTTTCTCCAGATCTTTTCTCACAAAGAAACATTTTATTTATGACATCTTTTGAAAGATGAAATGGTTTTTAAAGCATCCTTAGGATTTTACACAGTTTGTCTTGGTTCGATACTCCTGCTAACACGTGTAGCAGTTTTTACCGATTGCAACTGATGGTGTGGCTGAGCTTACTCTGATTTGCATTGTATCTACATACTAGTGCTACTAAACTGATCCTCCCTTAAGTCCAGCCCTGCAGGGGTAGAAAATCTAAGGTGTTGCTATAATCAGGTTTCTTTGATATTTTTTTTTTCTTCTTTTCCTTTGTGCTATTCAGTATTAAGAAAGATCCCAGGCCATACAATGGGCTAGTCGTTTCTCCAATTACTTTGTCCGCTCATCTGTGTTGAAAACCACAGGTCAGTGCCTTGCTCAGGTCTATACTTCCTGCATGACCTTTGATGAATCACTCCTCCTGTCTGTACCAAGATGACCAAATATTTAGTACTGGTATTTATGCCAAAAAGAACTGCTCCATAGTGATAGAGATGCACAGGGACCATTATGAAGTCAAGAAAGTTTGCAGCAGAGGAGTCACCAGTATTGTGCCACTCAAGCTGAATCAGATCTATTACAGGACAGAAAAAAATTATTGTTTCCCTTCTTTCTCCTCAAGTCTACACAGAGATCAAGTCAGTTTTGCTCTCTGTGTCATTAAAGATATTTTCAAAATAAGCTTTTAATGAAACTTCAGCCGGGCTTGGATGCAGTCCGTGTGTGGATATATATAAGAATGCTCCATACAGATGGGATCGTGTGGGCACATTTTGTGCCCTTACCTGGCTGAAGATGCTAAAAGAGAAGCATTGCAGCCCTTCCCTTCCTCTTCAGTAAAAGCACTTCTTCCTTTAACTGTAACCACTGTGTAGTAATTGCATGAAAACAACCTCTCTGTGAACAAGGTATGGGCTCCTGTCTTAGCAAGATAAATGAAAAATGATCAAGAGAAGTGACACTGTAAAGGTTTGATCCAGAATGCAGGTCTACACATGAACTGCCCTCCCAAAACAGAATGAGGAAGATGCTAATAGGGTCACCTATAGCCTCAAATACCAGACAGTTTTTGTGGGATGAGCCAGTTTTCTCTATTGTAGGCTTAGTTTTATGTGAAAGAACTTGACTGGCCACATCCAAGGCATTCTCCCTAACTGGTATGCATTTTCAGGGTTTTACCCTGAGCAATGCACAGGCAACTTGAGTAAAACTGTGTACCAATTTGTCTTTGCAAGTCATTTCAAGTACCAGCAGGGACAAAAAATGTACAAGAACCAAATGAGCAAGGTGCTTTGCATATCTTTAAGCTAACTTAAAGCTAATGGTAAAACTCAGAGTTTAGGGACTTTCATGGGATTTGTAGCAATCTCTGAAGAATCAGAGTCTGATGGGATGAGGAAAAAACAGCTCATAGCCAGCTAGTCAGATAATCTTGACCCATGTGGAAAGTCATTTCATCAACCAGCCAAGTAGAACTCAGCAGAAATTATTATTTTTTTCTTGGTAGGAAAAGCAATTCTGTTTTATATTACATTTTCTTAAATGTGCAAGAGAGGACAAAAGGAACTGAAAATGTAGTAGCTTTTGGTGACATCTAGCTTGTGTGTCACATTTCTTTGATACTGAGTAGCAAACACAGTCCCACCTGAAGATGATGTTAAGACTGTTAACCAGACCTAGATTTCTCTATCTTGTTACTCTCAGTTTGCCTGAATTCAAGCAGGATTTGTGCTCTAATGCACACTCCCATCCAGTCTGGTTTACCAGATGGGAGCTAAGGCACCTCCAAGTCCATGTCCAAGGATTTGCTGGCCTTATCCATTAGAGAGATAAAACTACCACCCAAATGAAAGCTCAAGTTAGCAACACTGTACAGAAGTACCTTGCACAGGTGAAGGGCACATGACACTTGTTTGCTCAGTGGCACACAATGATATTAATGTTGCTTAAAATGCTGACGTTACATCTGGGTGTTTGGCTCAGGGATCATATGAGTCATGACACAGTTAAATTGGGCTGAGAAGAGACAACAAGTTTTTAGACAGAAGAACAAGTCTCAGGTGGCAAGTAAACAGGACTCTGCCAGAACTGCAGAATGATAAGACATTGAACTGTACAGATGCCCACCAAGAAGCCAAATGGGTGCATCAGGGAGATACTGCGCATGGACCATAGGGCCACTATTAGAATAAGAGCCACAAAATAAAGAGCATGTCACCTTTTCTGAGAGATTTATATTCATGTGGTTCTCTGTAATGGTAATTTGCTACTGACAATAGCTTGTTCATATGTTCCAGACAGGTGTTTTACTGAGACCATCAGCAGTAAAGAATCTTTGTCCTTCATTAACTTCTCATGCAAGCATTAATTAGCCCACAGATTCTAGTAACAATAGGCTTACAAAACTGATGTCTGAATGTACCAATAACCTCTGCAGTGAGCTGTGCCATCCATCAGCAAATCCAGGAAAGTAACTGGGGAAGAAACATACTCTTAGAAAGTTTCTACCAAGATCCCTTTTCCTCCTTCGCAGGATGGTTGGAATAGGGATTGAGGAAGTCTGTTTTCATTCTCCAGGCTCATCTTTTCCTTCAGTAGCTTTTAATCACTGTGAAGCTTAGTTACTAATGTCTTTGAAGTCAGACTCCGGCTATTTAGTGTATATTGCTATGCATTTCTTTTGAAACAGCATCAAGCACAAAAGGTGCACTGTCCCCTCCCACCTGTTTTTTGTTACTGCTGTTACTCTACGGTAATACTGTACTGGAGCCCATGGTGTTGGGCACTATTAAACACTCACCATCAAAGCTGCATGCCCCTAGGAGGTAGAACAAGACAGCTGGTGAGATACACCCCAGGAGCAGAATACAGGGACCAAGGAAGCAGCACTCATCAGTATGACAAGCACTGATGCTAGCAGATGAGCCATCCCACTCCTAGACTGATTACTGATGGCCCTGGTCCTTCGAAAATGTTTTGTGTGCCTGGATCATTGCATCTACAAGGTGGCCACTGAGGCTGCTGGAGCCCTGTGCAGACGCTCTGGTCTTCCTACAGGAAGTGTTATATATATTTTGAAAAAGAAATCAAATATGATTATATAAAAGTTAGGATGGTTTTAAAATCTTAGAAATATAAAGTTATAGTGTAACTATAGTAGTCAAAGAACTTAAAGAATGTGTAGTACTGTACTGTAAGTCTTACCTGATTAGAAGCCAAGAAGATTTGCTTCTTGGAAACCTCTTACCTTTCCCCATTTGATTTAGATACCAAGGTTTATCTTGACAGTGTTACTGAGATAGTGTAACTGAAGACCAATCACTGAAAAGGTTAGATTTCAAAAGAAAATATTTTTATGCTAACTAGTATAGATAATGGTGAAAATTAATGGGAGTTGAGAAAAGTTAGATGAAGCAACTTGTAGTTACCTGCCAAGGACCAAACACCTGCCAAGGACCAAACTGCGCAGAATCACATAGAGAAGGTCAAGAAGCGGACAAGTGAGGAAGACTATGAAAGACCACCAGAGGACTCTAGAAGACCACCAGAGACCTTCAATGAGCATGCGTAAAGGACATTTGCATATGCTAATGACTTCCCAGAAATCTAATGAATATGCATGATACTTCCCAGAAATCTAATGAATATGTATAAGTAAACACAATATAAGGTGTGTGTTTTTGGTGTTCAGGTGTGCGTGGTTCGTGAGAGGACTCGCCCGCGCACCCGGCCGTTAATAAAGGAGTGTCTGCTTATCTACACTAAATTGGTGTTGATAAGTTCTTTATTCCGAGTTTTTCGGCAACAGAAGCACCTTTCAAGACTGGGTCCTCTGAATGCACAAAAATGCAGAAAATCTCCCCAGTCTCCCCATGACCTTTAAATGGCACGTTGTTTGTCATGTAGCTCAAGGAGATATTTCCTTGGAGTGGGGTGGGGAGAGTGCTAAGGGTGTTTATTTTCTGTGACCACACACTTGGGTAGGTGTCTTAGCCCACAGTGCCAGTTTTCCAGCAGTACCCCAGGCCCCAAGCCATCCTTCCTGTAGTCAGAAAACCTACCAGCATGCAGGTTCTAGAAAAAGGAGTCCAGCAGGTTATTCAGCAAACTAATCCTCCCCACCTGCAGGTATCATTTATATCATAGTGGCTGTTAGATGCTGTAAGCTTGGAAGAGCACCACCTTACGCTCTGAACTGTGGATTTACGTGTGATCCTTTATGCCAGCTCTCCTATTTCTAAAACTCTCATCAGATCACAAGTTAAAAATACTTGAAGTACCACGGCCTGTCTAATCGTCTGTAAGAGAAGCGAGTTCTCTGTTAGCACCACGCAACAATGAAATCTGCAGTGTCCTTATTTTAGAGTGCTTCCTGGTTCTCTGTGATACAGGCACTAATGAACTGTAACCTGGGAAACCACTGAAAGTCTGTTGGCTTAATGCATGTGAGAAGTTTGGCTAGATTAAGGTGTCTTTCAGAAAGGAAACTGAAGAGATCTTCATCCCCCACAACCTCATGGTCTTCAGACTGCTCCTTTAGACTAGCAGAGTTTCTTGAAATTCATGGAGCTAGTTTTCTTTTTTTTTCTACCTGCAATGAAACAACAACAAGTGTCTGGAAGTGGAAGAATCTCTAGTTACCAAAATAACTTGTGAAAATTGGGAAGAATGTATTTGCAAAATTGGGGTAAATAACATTTTGCATTTTAAGAACAGGATCATGCAAAGGTTTCTAAGCACTGTACCAGTATCAGTGAAACCTCATACCGTCCAATTAACACTACCCTTACCTTATACAGGTAGCTGAATGACAGGGAGGGTAGAAAAGGGTAGGACATTCACTCAAACTCACACCCTGAACTGAACTTGGACTAAACCGAGAAGTCCCCAACCTCTCCTTCTGGCCCTCTGTCCATAGAAACGCTGCCCTCCTTCTGTGGCACTTCAGCAGCACTTCTCCACAAACACTTCTGCCCCCCACTCAGCCATCTCCCACCTTGGTCCTACTCAGCACAGCTGCTTTTCTGTGGACAAACTTGCCAGGAAGCAGCTCTGTTTTGGGCAAATACTGTCTCTGATCCCTCTCTTCTTTCACTGGCTCATTCCAGCAGTCAGCTAGAGAAGAAAAGAAAGGGATAACAGGTGCTGGCGGTGGCAGGAAAGTGCAAGGGCTTTGCGGTGACAGCCCCCACAAAACATCTGCTGACTACTGTGGCTGGCCAAGCTCATGCCCTTAGGACAGCACCTCCTCTCTGCATGAAAAAAGGCCACACCAGATGCCTGTTCCTGCTAAAAAATGCCCAGCAGAACTTGGTGTGCCAGGAAAGAGAGATGCCAGAGGAAAAAATATGGTAGCACTGTACCCACTGGGATGTCTAACAACCTGGTTCAAAGCACAGCTTAAGGTGTAGCTCTGAACCAGCCTCCTCCACTGCAACCTGCCAGCTCCTGCTGACCGCACTTTTCTTCATAGCTTTGCTTCAGTGACTTCTGATTCTCCCCTCCCTCCCTAATTCCTCCTCCTTTGCGTCCCCTGCAGCAGCAGTCACCTGAGCACCCTTCCCAGAGCTGCATCCTTGATCGTCTACTCTCCATCAACACTTGTTCCGTGGTAATCTCACCAGTTACTAGCCAAGCCAATACACTTGCTGTCTGTGTGTAGGTATTTGACAGATCTATTGCTCTGTTCAATCTTGGCCTGCCTTTCACTTGCATGCAAATCTGTCTGTCTCTCTGGTATCTCCTTATACATATGTGATCTCTAACACAAAGTAAACAGGGCTACAGTCTGTCCCAACATGTCCCCTTCCTCTTCTCTAGCTCAGTTGGGATAACACTGCCATCCTCTCCCCCCTGCCACTCTGTGTTTCATCTTCTGTCCCCATGTCCAGGCAACATCTCAGCTGACAGGTTGTTTTTACCAGTATCCCTGCTATCTACTTGTCTCATTCGAAATCCTTCTAGAAAATAATTTTCTGGTCCTGCTGCCTGGATCCTTCACTTTCCCCTCCTCCTGCACTGCATGAATGTCTTTTCTTTCTCATCTTTTCACTCCCTGCTCTTCAACCCTCCACCCCATCCTAACTCTTGTCTTGTAGTCCTTCTCAGAGGGATCAAAACATGCTTCTAATCAGACTGTGTGTCAGGAGCAACTTATTCGGAGCCCTAACATGCTCCTCTCTTTATCTTGTCCCTCACACAAGATAGGTACTCTATGAAGTTCCACAGGCATGCTTATGTGCACCCTTGTGCTGGTTTTGGCTGGAATAGAGTTAATTTTCTTCATAGTAGTTAGTATATGGCTATGCTTTGGATTTGTGCTGGAAACAACAGTGTTGATAACACAGGGATGTTTTTGTTACTGCTGAGCAGTGCTTACACAGAGCCAAGGCCTTTTCTGCTCCTCACCCCACCCCACCAGCGAGGAGGCTGAGGGTGCACAAGAAGTTGGGAGGGGACACAGCTGGGACAGCTGACCCCAACTGGCCAAAGGGATATTCCAGACCATATGATGTCATGCTTGGCATATAAAGCTGGGGGAAGAAGAAGGAAAGGGAGGATGTTCGGAGTGATGGCGTTTGTCTTCCCAAGTAACCTTTATGTGTGATGGAGCCCTGCTTTCCTGGAGATGGCTGAACACCTGCCTGCTGATGGGAAGTGGTGAATGAATTCCCTGTTTTCCTTTGCTTGCACGTATGGCTTTTGCTTTACCTGTTAAACTGCCTTCATCTCAATCCACGAGTTTTCTCACTTTTACTCTTCTGATTCTGCCCCCCACCCCACCAGGGGAGGAATAAGCAAGTGGCTCTGTGGTGCTTAGTTGCCGGCTGGGGCTAAACCACAACAACCCTCAAATATTTCTTAAATTCTCTTTTGCCATTATGTCACCAAAATGCTACCAGCTAGCTAGGCTGCTGGTAGCTGGAGCTTCCTGCTTCAGACACTAAGCATAATTTCTCCACTGGATCTCACGTATTCCCATTTAGCTGTCTGCATCCTCCTGGATCGTATCTTATTCTTAGATGGCAAGCTAGGGGTTAGAGGCATAAATTGCTTTTTTGTTCTGTGTTTGCAGAGTACCTACCACACTGGGAACCGGGTCCATCATTCCTGAGTCTTTGGCATTAAGGTGATAAATAAGAGTGGAAATTATAGTAACAGAATTGTCACAGGGAGAGCAAGTGGCAGCACTGACAACAGAGCAGCTGCATACTGCCTTCCCTTCTTGCTGTTCATCCCTCACTATTCATTTCAGTACCTCTGTGATTCTGCACCTGCACACGTGCAGCCAGTGGAGCAGTAGGAATTATCACCATCTAGAAGTCTCCTTCTAATTATAAGAATAAGATCACATGGCTTTCTGCCAGCCAAATAGTTGTAAGCTCCTCATATACAAGAAGCTTTCACTTGAACTTAGCCACCACAATCCAATTTGCTCAATTTCAGTAAGGTTTAAATTGTTCTTCCTTTTCTTTCTACACTAACAGCCCCAGAAAAGTATGTTAAGAAGATGTAGATAATGTGTCTGAGAGAGATTTTCAACCGGATGTGTTAAAATCTTCCTTTTTGCCCCTAAAAACAGGGACAAAATTACTAGTTGCAGACACGTGTTTCTGTCATATCTATCAGCAACCAAGCTAAGCTGATTTGCAGCCTTGGATGCTAACCATCACTCTACTTTCAGGTTGCTGAGGGCTTGATATATAAGCATGCCAAAAGCTAGGATGCTCCCAAAATAGAATATGCTCTAGGATTCGGCGTAGTTAAAGAAGCACATTAAGGTAAAAAAGCAAAGAGTTGATCATATTTACAGTGGAGTGTAACAGCACACTCCAGAGAAAGTAAGTCACCTAAATGTTGTGTAAGAGATCTCTTGTATTTAGTGAAGATGAGGGGGCAGAGGGAGAGACAGAACTGAGAGTTAGCTGATTGTGTAGAAGACTGGAAAAAGAAGCACACTTTCCCTGGCTTGAAAGCTGTGCTATAGGTGTTAAATGGCTTCCCAAGCTTCACCAGGCTGTGTGTGTAATGAATATTTTCCTTTGACATTTCTTCAGAACAACTGGTCTAGGGCGCTGACCACCATAAACCTCTTAAATTTCAAGTGCTATTTTTATGGCCTCTTTATGATCGGAGTAACCTCACTTAAAGGATTACAGGGGTTACTTCATGTCTTTGTAGCCAAATGCATTCTGGTAAAGATGAGATTGATCTGAAGTCAACTGTTATATTTAGCTTTTATTGTTAATCATTCCCAAGACCTTTGTTCTTTGATTGTCACTAGGGAATCTTAAATGCAGGATATGTCAATTAGTACCCGGCTTGTCAGCAAGATATGCATTACCAAATACAAGAAATATATCCCTGATATTGTTAGGAAAAGTACCTGAAAGTAAATTTAAAATAATAGTATTCACCTGATGATTCCCACAATGTTTGCTCGTTTGGCTTTAGTGTTTGCAATTGTTTTCTAGCAGAGGTATTTAAAAAGGAAGGCAAGTAGGGTGCTCTATTTTAAAAGGGATGAACGTTCTCCAAGTAAAAGAATTCACAGCCTAGACTGAAGCATTTAGACAAACTAAAGTCAAATGAACAGGTTAATACATTTGCCAGGTTATTCAGTGTCAATCTATAGCAGAAATTATGCAGACACTTGCTGCTTTCATATTAAATAGCATGTCACAGCTGATCATTAGCAGACATCAGAAAACACAGGATTGATTGCACTCTTGTACTAAAGCTCTATACAGCTTTGCAGTGAAAAAGACAATTATGCAGAGTGTACTTGGAAAAGCACAATCCAAGTGCCATGAGACCTTTGACAGTGTGAAGAACTACTTGGTGTCTGTGTACAGACTGCCCTCTGCAAGACTGCCTCACAGTACCCTGTTCTACCTGGGCCTGCCCGGTCATCAGCTGTCCGAGATTCACCTTTTGCTGAATTGCTTCACACCTTTTACTTTTGAAGAAGGATGCAAGATCCCCAGTGCTGTTCATATGTTGCCCGAACGAAGGTGTGTGTCCAGAGGAAGTCGTGGGTGGCAAAGGATGAGCATGATTATATAACATGTAATTTGGCACCTAGAAATGCTCATATTCGTCTGCCACATCTATTTTTAGGCATTATTCTTCCTGTGGGTGCTTCCTTCAGTCCCCAGTCTCAGGTAAACAATTCCTTTAATACACTCCAGTTCAAATTATTTGATCTGGGAAAAGAATTACACCAAGAAATTGTTCTCATATATTAATTTAGCTAGGGGAAAGGTACTCAATATTAAATTTGAATCAAATGATAAATTCATCCTCTGCCTTCACAGTCCATTACAGGGAAAGGTCACAGAATCACAGAATCACAGAATGATTGAGGTTGGAAGGACCTCTGGAGGTCATCTGGTCCAACCCCCCTAATCAAGCAGGGCCACCTTGAGCCAATTGCCCAGGACCATGTCTAAATGGCTTTTGAATATCTCCAGGATCGAAGACTCCACAACCCCACTGGGCAACCCATGCCAATGTTTGGTCATCCTCGCAGCAAAAAAGTGTTTCCTGATGTTCAGAGGGAACCTCCAGTGTTTCAGTTTGTGCCCATTGCCTCCGGTCCTGTCGCTGGGCACCACTGAAAACAGCCTGGCTCCATTCTCCTTGGGTATTTACATACATTGATAAGACACTCCTGTCCCTGAGTCTTCTCCATGCTGAACAGTCCCAGCTCTGTCAGCCCTTCCTCGTAAGACATAAGCTCCAATCCCTTAATCAACTTAATGGCCCATTGCTGGACTCTCGCCAGCGTGTCCCAGTGTCTTGTACCGGGAAGCCCAGAACTGGATGCAGTACTCCAGGTGTGGCCTCACCACCAGTGCTGAAGAGAGGAGAAGGATCACTTCCCTGGACCTGCTGGCAACGCTTTGCCTAATGCAGCCCAGGATACCATTAACCCTTCTTTGCTGCAAGGGCACATTGCTGGGTCCTGTTCAACTTATTGTCCACCAGGACCTCCAGGTCATTTTCTCCCAAACTGCTTTTCAGCTGGGTGGCCCCCAGCACGTACTGGTGCCTGGGGTTTTTCCTCCCCAGGTGCAGGACTTTGCACTTCTCCTTGTTGAACTTGATGAGGTTCCTGTCAGCCCATTTCTCCAGCCTGTCAGGGTCCCTCTGGATGACAGCATGACCCTCTGGTATATTGGCCATTCTTTCCAGTTTTGCTGAGGGTATACTCCACCCCATCAGCCAGATCATTAATCAAGATGTTAAATGGGATTGGACCCAATACTGACCCACCAGGTAAACCACTAATGACTGGTCTCCAACTTTGTTCTACTGATCACCACACTCTGGGCCTGGCCATTCAGCCAATTTTCAATCCACCTCACTGTCTACTTATTCAGCCCATACTTCAGTTTTTCTATGTGGATCTTCTGGGAGACAATGTCAACAGCTGAAGTCAAGGTAGACAATATCCATTGCTCTTGACAATCATCTACCAAGACAGTCATTTCATCGTAGAAGGTTATCAGGTTGCTCAAGCATGACTTCCCCTTGGTGAAGCCATGCTGACTGCTCCTGATCACCTTCTTGTCCAAGCAGCCTACCTATGGGATTAAAAGCTATTAACAGCAGTATCAAAATCCATCACCAACTTCTCAAATCTTATCCAAGCTCAATTCAATTTTCTTTCAAAAGCATTGGTAAAACACCTTCCTTCATTAAGCGTAGCTGGATCAGGCCCTTTATTAAATTTTTTTTGCATTCAGTTCTGTTGTCAAATCTTCCATGCCATTGCTATGTTCTCCCCGAGACCCCTGTGAGCTATGGTAGTCTCAATGGCAAATAGCCAATGAGAGAATTTCTAAGATGTCTTTCATTTACTTAAGAGACCATATCTTGTGTCAGTATGTATTTCAGGCAGGTTTATCACCCAAGAGACAGAATGGTTCCAGCCTCACAGTTAAATATGTAATTAGGCAACTATTAAAGCATGGTTACCCCCAAGGTGAGTTGGGGGTAAGGGATAGTTCTTAAATAAGAAGTGTTTTGAAGTCTAGCATTCAGACCAAGAGGTAGGAATAGGATCTTTACAACCTATACCTTCAATGGGATTGAATTCTCTGGGTTGTTTATATACTTTTTTGAAAGATGATCTCTATGTAATGAACCAAAATCTCATTTTACAAGGCACTTTTGCTTCTTGTGTGTGTCTGAGATCTGTTTGTGCAATGAAAACATACACAGG
The DNA here is from genome assembly GCA_013401275.1 of Pandion haliaetus. Lineage (NCBI taxonomy): Eukaryota > Metazoa > Chordata > Aves > Accipitriformes > Pandionidae > Pandion > Pandion haliaetus. The sequence continues at coordinate 75,799 of VYZV01034297.1, forward strand.
TCATGGTAAGTTTTTTGAAATCCCTACTGGTAACAGAAAGCAGATGGGACTTCTGCCTCACTGGCAAAGCAACCCACAGGCTCTGCATTAACGTTCACTTTCTGAGAGCTAACCTTACTGGCAGTTCACTACAGAAGTCTATTAGATCAAATAAATGCAGGTGAGTGTAAACTCTGAACAATTTACTTCTCAGAAATGGACTTAGTCTGTCCTTGACCCAACTACAGCTATTACAGTGGTAGCTATTACTACCACTCTGCTTTGTGGTTTTATCCTGCTGCTCATCACTTTAGTAGTATCTGAATGTCTTACAAAATATGCAAACACTAACAAAGTCCTGAGTGGATTTAAAACTCCCACTGACAGAATTTAAAATACTTCTCTGGCCTCCTTTGAGGATGCAATGCTGGCTGCTCACTGCTCAAGAACCAAAATAATTTATTGCCTTTAAGTTTGAGTACAAGCTCCATAGATAATTATAATCATTCTCAAGTGTCCTCCCAAGACCATGTAAGAATACATAATAAGGACATTTTCTATGAGGTTTTTGTCAGATTTTATAATTTTAAATCTATTAAAATAGTGCCTTTGTATCAAAGATATCTGAGGCCTGATAAATACCGTTCTAATTTAAAAGAGGCCAAAATAAGTTTCTTCTTGTCTTTTGACTCACTGCTGAGGTCAGTAATTAGTCAGATTTGAGACCTGAAAGAGTTTTGAGGGTGCTTTTCTGTAGGGCATTCTGAGGCCATGCAATAAAAATGCTTATCATTTTCACATAAATTTTTACCTATATAACCAGGATATATACCTTGGTGCAATATTTGTATTGGCTACAGCAAAGAGTGCATCTCTTTGCAGTGCTGCCAGAGTGTCCTGCATGACTGGCTAATCTGAACTGTGGCTACAGCAGATGATGGTCTTCTGATGCTTCAGCCTTTTTCTCATGTATTTCTTTTGCTCTTCCCTCTTTTTCTACCCTGCTCCTCTTTGCAAGCTTGTGCATATCAGAAATAGCCTTTGGGAGACAATAGGCAGAACCAGTCAGCAAAGGCTGCTTCCCATCTTGAAGCTAATGCTAGTGCAAGTGCCAGTCATTGCCTTCGTGCCTGGCATTCCAGATCAGCTGCACAATTTGAACAGTAAAGTAAGTTGCTGAACTGTGGTCTACCTTGCTCACAGCAGCTGCCTCTGGAGGAGCAGTATCTTGTCCTAGCTGATCTGCAAAAAGGTAAAGTTTTGTGCCTGGAACATACTTAATACCAGAAGCTTGGAGATAACTGGAGCTTTATGTTTCAAAGAATAGGAGAAATTCCAGAAATGTGGCCCAGGTATGTGAAAGCCCCAGGAAGTAAATGACCTGAGCACATGCATCAACTTACTGCTTGGTTTTGGACTGGGCAGTGGCAAATGAAAAAAGTAATAAACTGAGATGTTCCACACTGGATACCAAGAGCTGGGTAAATTCTACTTAGATTAAAAGTGAATAAAATTCCTCTTGCCTGCTGTTTACCCTCAGCTCCCGGAAAGTCTCCAAGGTGTAATTATTCAGGCCTTTCTCATGTAAGCTGAATAGACTAAAGCTGCTCACACTCCCAGAGTGGGAAAAGCATGCGGGCACCCGCAGCACTGTGAGGCAGGCCCTGTACTGCCCAGGGACTGAGTGGGGCCGGGACCAAGGGAAGCTGAGACACGCAGCACGGAGCGGTGCCAGCAAGCACAGTCTGATAGCCACAGAGACTTGGCTAAAAGCTTTTCATTTAGTCAAAGCAATTCCTTTGCTGCTTATTAAATTGATTAGAATTGATTGCTTTTTAACAAAGTTATTGCTTTGATCTTAGGCTCAATACAAAGGAAATAAAATAGGGACATTCTTATTATGAGATAAAATGAAACATTGGAGCTCAATGAAAATGTGAAGGCTTCTTTTCTCCTGGTGTTTGATTAGCGGTAACATTTCAAACGGGGGTTCACACATGAACAGTTCATTGAGATTCAGTGAGATAGTCACTGTATCTATTCAAATAATGAATTTAAGTCATCCTGGCTCTGCACTATCCAGGCCCTCAAGCTGTGTTTACCAGGTAGCACTGAAGACCAGGGAGGGAGAGCCCCTGGTTTCCTCTGTTCTAAGCAGTATGAGAACCAAAAGTTCCCCCGCATCTCAATTCAAATCCGTTAGCTCTGCTCGGGGAGACGGGACTCCAGCACAGCCGTACACCCACATGGCCTTCCTCTGCCTCTTATTCACCAAGTCCTCTCTATTGGCTGCCCCACAGGAGTTCTCTGCCACAGGTTTCCCATCTGTACTTTGGGATAAAAGCACTTCCTTGTGTGATAAGAATCAAACCACTGACACCCAAAAATAGCATTTAAGAACTAATGCTTACATCAGAAAAAGATTTAATACAAATTATCTTTTTGACATATAAATAAAATCAGGGAGAATTTTATGTATACATATATAATTAGTATACAGTTAGAAGGTGGACAGCATTGTCACAGGCTTCATATTTTAGAGGAAATTCCAATCTCTAGAGGCTTCACTCTGCCATATGATGCATAATTACTGTTACAGCCTGAGAAGCAGTAAACATCATCCACAAGCTTCATGTGGATGTGTCAAAGAAATTTTCTATCAACTGACACAGGCAGACCAATAACAGAAGTTTTCAGCCAAGAGATGGAGAAGATGGAAGAGAAATATTACTAACGTATGAATCAAAACTGTTTTTCCACAAGACAGCTGTAACTAACTCTCTGGGTATCAACTAAAGATGCAGTGGGTCTAAGTTACTTTAAAGCAAGGTACAGCCCAACAAAATAGATATAATTGAAGTATTTCAGCTGTGAAGTTTCAGTTCCAGCCTATTCCTGCCTCCCAAGGTAATTCAGTTTAAACTAAAGAATTCCCCAAGTCAATGTCACAGAGGTTTTGTTTTTCTCCCAAATTAGAAGAGAACAGAACACAAGTTTGAGCTAACAGTCCAGAAGGGGTGTGTTTGCTGATCCTTATGTAGCAGCACACGTGCCTGATCAGAGTCAAGCAAAAGAGCATGATGACCCCAGAACAGGTACATATACCATCAGGACAGTTTATGATGTAGGAAGTATGAGTAGATTCATTGTAAAAAATTAGCTGCATTGCTCAGCACTGCACATTCCCAGAGAGAGGAACTCAAGCCATACACAAAACCTGAGAATAAAGGTTTTAGTCAGATACATTACTGCTGCGAAAGAGTAACAACAGAGATGGACCAACTGCTTGTGCTCATCTGATCAGTCACCAGTGGCTGAAAAGTAATGTTGCTTGCACTGGTTTTCACCCAATCGCTCTGGGTTTTTATGTACAGAGAGCCATTGCTGCTGAAAGAACAGAAAACTCAATACTTTAAAATATATTTTATGGCTTTTGTTAGTATCTGAATACTTGATAATTTCTAAAAAGACAACTTCAAAAATTAATCTGAAGAGGCTGCAAGTAGCACCTGGGACTCTGGTTATTTCTTCTACTGTCCAACTCTTCATGACTCAGAGGAAACTCACAGAAAACAGACACTACTTCAACTCATGGTCTACAGTCAACAAGTAAACTAGACTTAGGAACTTGAATCTAAGACTTGAAGAAATTAAAAAATCACCTGAAAAACCCAAACAAGCCTGCAGGTAGCACAAGACCATATCCTTGCCAGACTTGGCTTCACAGCTGATCAAAGAAAGATGAAACTGGAAACATATCAGCCCACACTGCTGAGCTTCACAGACAATCTTCACAGTGATTTATATCCTCATAGGGCTACTGCCAGGCTTGTCTGCCTGGAGAGGAAAACAACCACATCTGGCTACTTCTGCAGGAAGAACTGGTTCAGTTTAACCTTTCCACATACAGTATAGCCTTTTCCCAAACTCAAGTGCACCTCTATGTGTGACTGCAATGTTATAATCCTGTGAGCTAATTAAGTAAAACTATTTCCTAGTATACTCATGGCAAAAGCAGTTTATTAGCATATCTTGTCTCCAGGGGAGGTTTAGACTGGACGTTAGGAAGCATTTCTTTACTGAGAGGGTGGTCAAACACTGGAACAGTCTTCCTAGACAGGTGGTGGATGCCCCAAGCCTGTCAGCGTTTAAGAGGCATTTGGCCAGTACCCTTAATAACATGCTCTAACTTTTGGTCAGCCCTGAAGTGGTCAGGCAGTTGGATTAGATGATCATTGTAGGTCCCTTCCAACTGAAATCTATTCTATTCTATTCTATTCTATTCTATTCTATTCTATTCCATTCCATTCCATTCCATTCTATTCCATTCCATTCCATTCCATTCTTTATTTTCCAGGACTGATGGTAATACAAGAAAAATCTGCCTTTCCTCCATGAGAATACAATTGATCAGATAGTGCCCAGAGTATTGAAATGCAGCATGGTTAGCAGAGTCTTGCTGGGATTAAGAGGAGCACAAGCCTCCTGACTTTTTAAAAGATTGTTTTTGGATTAGCATAGGAAGAGAGGACTCAGGAGGGAACACTGAGAATGTTCTTAGGTCTCTGCAAAAGTTTGTCTCAGATTTGTTTAGCTCAGAGGCTGCAGTCTCCAACCTGCCCCTATGCAGCGTGCAAAGTTAGAGCATACAACACACAAATGTTTCACCTTTCTAGAGACCTGTTTTTAAAATGAGGATCAATCACAAGGAAGACAAATTTGATACTTTGACCTGAGGGCTAAATCCAAAGGGGAACTGAATTATTCAGAACCGAAGAGACCTCACAGTCCTGGCTACAGTGTTTGGGGCTCCCCAGGTAATGCCACAGAGCAGTAGAAAGTGGCTTCACTGGAAATGGGCAAACCAAGCAAAGGGCTGTCTGAGCCTAGCCAACAGAGAAGGCTGCCAAGAACATGTAGTTGTGTCTGCTTAGAAATGTCAGCTGTGAGCCCATTTCTGAGACTGGCTGTTTACAGACAGAGAGAAACAGGTCCAGCTAATGGTTAGATAATTTCAAATCGCCGCTTTTGGCTGATTTGGAGCAAGGATTTGAACACTGTGATGCAAGCCTGCATGATCTCTTTAAGCTTTGTAGACTTGCTGCATGCCAAAGACACTTTAGGAAATTTTAGTCCCTAGAAGACAGAGTCCTTTTCACGAAATAATTTGCCTGCATTACTAGCTCTCAAACCAAAGATTGACATCCTTCAATCCCCCAAGAGACAAAAAGTGAGTACAACTCTTTGGCCTGCTGAGCAGATCCATTGCACAGGTGGATGAGGGAATCCCCAGATCCTGATCCCTGCTCCATGGACTGTTTATACATTTCCTTCAATGACTTGTCCACATGAAACAGTTGCTCAGGACAGTAGCCAGCATCAACCTGCCAAGTCAGTGCACCGCTTACTTTTCCCTATCATCTCTGGTCCAGCCAACATTTAACCTTTTTTTTTTTTTTTAAATCACAACTCTAATAGGCAAGACAGAAAGCCAGAGTAGTACATAGCCATAGCAGGGTGGTAAGAATTTGACTCCTTTTAAGGAGAGGAAGGGACTGAATGTATGCCAGGGGCAAACACTCCAGCCACAAGAGGAGCCATTTTGGCAGAAACACATTCTATGGTTGTATTTTAAATGTGCTCCAAGGATGCTACATCTGGTGTGTTAGCCTTGGCCAGCAGTCAAACTCTCACCCAGCTGCTCACTCTTCACCTCACACCTCCAATGGGATGGGGCAGAAAATAGGGGAAAAAAACAGGAACAAGAAAGCTCACGTGTACAGATAAAGACAGGGAGATGACTTGGCAATTACCATCATGGGCAAAATAGATTTGACTTGGGTTAAGAAAGTGAAAATGGGCACAAAAATGGTCAGAGGGCTGGAACACCTCTCCAATGAATAAAGGCTGAGAGAGTTGGGGGTTGTTCAGCCTGAAGAAGAGAAGGCTCCAGGGAGACCTTATTGCATGCAGCCTTTCGGTATATAAAGGGGGCTTATAAGAAAGATGCAGAAAGGCTTTTTACCAGGGCCTGTAGTGACAGGACAAAGGACAACAGTTTTAAACTAAAAGAGGGCAGGTTTAGATTGGATATAGATTGGATGTAAGGAAGAAATTTTTTATGATGACAGTGGTGAGACACTGGAACAGGTTTCTCAGAGAAGCTGTGGATGCCCCATCCGTGGAGGTCAGTTTGCACAGGGCTTTGATCTAGTGAAAGACATCCTTGCCCATGGCAGGGGGCTGGAACTAGATGATCTTTAAAGGTCCCTTCCAACCAAAACCATTCTGTGAGTCTATGATTCTAAATTAACTTAATTTGTTGTCAGTTAAAATAAATATTTAATTACTGAATTAGGTAGTGAGAAACAAGGAGACAGACATTAAACCAGCACGTTTCTTGCCCCCTTTCCCAGGCTCAACTTTACTCCTCCACTCCAGACTTGACCCCTCACCCTGAGTGGCACAGAGGAGTTTCTCTCTGCTGCTTCTTCCTTGTCACACTTTTCCCCTGCTCCAGCTTGGGTCCTTCCTGCGCTGCAGTGGTAGATATCTGCTCCGGCACCAAGGAGCATCTCCTCCACCTCCTTCTCTGACTTTGGTGTTTCCTTTGCTGTTTCTCACTCTTTTTGTTCCCTCCTCCTCCCTGTGGCATTCTTTACCCTTTCTTAAATACGCTTTCACAGAGGTTCTGCCAGCTTCGCTGAGAGGCCTAGCTGGGTCCTGCTGTGGATCCATTGTGGAGCTGGCTGGAACCAGCTGTGTCCAGCATGGGGCAACCCCAGCTTCTGCTCACAGGGGCCACTCCTGCATCCCCACCTCCCATCCCCTAGTATCAAGACCTTGCCATCTACACCCAATACACCACCAGAACAAGCCTCTGAGCAATCTGGTTTTCATAGCAGCACCGTACAGGCTGCTGTGAAGAAAATTAACTCCATCCCAGCCAGACCCAGTACACCCTGTCACATAAGCAAAGCAGTTTTCCTGTTTGGCCCTACCAAAAGTAACTTTTGAAGGTATCTGCAGAACATCTTATTAACAGATGCAGATACCTATGGAGGCTGGAAACCTCCAAGGTTAGGAAGGAATTGGCAGGGTGAGGGAACAGTTGAACCCCACTGCTGCAGATTGGGAACTGGGCACCAAAACTGAGCCTCAGTCCTTTCTGGGTCTTGGTGCTACATCACTCTGTAGATGGAGTACTTAGTCATTACCAGATGTTTGTATGAATCCAATAAAACATCAGATGGTGGCATTTGCTAGCCCAGCAAAGGTTAGGGCAGAGGTTCTTGCAGGCAAGGCTCAAAAATGGTGGCAGAACTGAGGGAGGGAAAGTAGATGAGTTTTGCTCATCCTCATCTGGTGCATGCTGCACTGATGGAAGGGAACCAGAGCACCCACCTAAAGCCCCTGGTCCTCCCCAGAACCTCTGCACTGGCAGGCTGCACTGCTGGAGCAGGAGGCTTTGGTACAATGTTTGAGCTATGGATGGACCGTGTCTGAGTTACATGCATAACCCTGAGGTACTGCAGAAAAATCTGCTTGTTCAGTCCTTTCTGGCTTCTTTCTGGGAGCTTGGTAAAACAAGTTCCCTAGAGAGGAAGGATGTGAATGTGCAAAAGTCTAACTAAAAGTGAAATTTAATTCTTCTTTGCAGGTGAAATGGAAAGCTATTACTTTCTGTGCTCCTGAAGGATGCATTTCTGAAAAGAAGATAATTTTCTGAATTGTCTTAAAGGCTTGCAAATAAATTGCTCAGTTTCAGGTTTTATTACAATCTTGAGGTTCCGTAGGAAGTTGCTAAAACATTTGAGCAATGCTGATTAAACATTTGAGTGAACCTAGTGGAATTCAGATTCCAAATGAAAGTCACATAAACATTATTCTCATTCAACTTTCATTAAACAAGCAAAATAAGGGCATTGGCTTTTGCTTTGACATTATGGACTGTATTCAGAGGGAATGAACTGCTCCTGTATCTAAACAATTTGTGAGCTACAGATGTCATGTCTGGTTTATTTGCAAGGCCTGTCACCTGAGATTTGCTGTTAGCTCCCCACACATTGCAGACATATATACCCAACTCCTGCCAGTATTACCAGGTATACCAGAGCTTAGTGCATGAGCCTCTGACTTCAGGATCTGGTTTCAAAACATTGCAAGTCTGAAGAACTACATTATTTTTTCCCCTCTACTTTTATTGCACCATTTATATCTAGGTTCTAAAAATAACAACAGAAAACAGGAACCACTTGTTGCTAGTCAGTAACTACAGTTGTAAGGAGCACAAACCACAGAATTTACAGAGGACATGTCTGACCAAAAAGTACTTCCCATTTTCTATTTCTGTGGGGAAAAAGCCTTGCAGACTTGCATGAAGGAAAATTATCAGAAATAACTGATAGTTATTTTTTTTATAGTATTCTGATAGAGGCAGATACTCACATCTGTGATCAAGTTCATTCATCCTAGCTTTGTCCTAGCTGTCAGTGCCAGAGCTCAGAGAAGTGTCAAATGTGCATAAAATCCCACTGAGCACAACTTCTGCTGCATTTAACTCTGGTACCAAATAGCATGGGGGAGGGAAGCCAAAACAGGCTCAGACTGGCAACCTTCCCCAGAAGTCCCAGCACAAAGGGGAGAGCCATTCATCCAAGTGTAGTTGTCTACCTGATTTCAGGGTGTGCTTTGTTTCACCAAGATCTAAAGATCTTTTAGACACCTAAAATAGGACATATGAATCATGTGACTTTTGCCCTAGACTATGGGCTGGAGACCTGGACAACTAGCACAGACAAATCCCAACAGGCAATGGGTGTTTCAACCTTCACTTCAGGGCATCACTTTCTGGCTGCACCATCAGATTGCATAAATCCCCAAATTATATTACTGTTGGCCCAAAGAAGAGCCTTTTGCTAGTGCCCCTGTGCTGCAGATGGCTCTTCCCCATTTGTCCTAAACACCAGGAGCTCCCTCAGCTCCAGGTCTTACAGTCAGCACCCCCATCCACTGCCCTTTCCCCACAGAGTTACCTGGCTCCAGATCTCCAGCCTCTCTGCCTATATCTGTACTGCTGAGTAACAGGACCAAGACTGAGGCCCACAGTGGGTCACATCCACACTGCATAGACTTGGCCCTGCATGTCCTCTGGGGCCCACGTAATGCTTTGTGATCTTAAGACATTATTGGGACAGGGGATGGTGCTCAATTCAAAATGCCTGAAATAACAGGATTTAAACACATCATGTAATTTCAGCAGAGTGATAATTTTATAGCAAGTGCATGTGAAATATACGTACTGTGCGGCATGGCATAAGGGCATACAGGAGTGTTTGAGGAAGCAAGGCTTGCTGCAGTATGCCAGGGGCCTGAGAAGGGGGTCAGATGCTGCACAGTGTCTTCCATCCTGCCTGTGAGGCATGGTCTCTGAAGCATCATCTTCCCTTAGCCACACAGTCTGCCAACTGGCATAGCCCAGCCACAGCAGGGAGTAACCTGCCAACTAAGTGATATGGATAATTACTGTCCAATGCTTAAGCTCACTACTGGATGTTGTTTTATTTAGCTATATGGACACAGAGTCTTATACCCAAACACTCTCCAGGAAAAGGGCTGTATCTCAGCAGGAGAGGGACTAGCCCTAAAAGTGCAGATAACCTTGCTGTCCGAAGAGCCCAAATCTCATGGATATTTTTGCCCTTACTTTCTCGCTCGCTCAATTTCCTATCAGCAAGAAGTGGATAATAGCAAATCAGGGATGGGGCAGTCAATTCTCTGAAGTCCACAGAGCATGGAGAGGGCAATAAGTGCCAGGAAAAAGCCTGCCCAGAAAACATTAGTTCTGCTTTCAGAGGGGACTCAAAGAGCACACAGGAAATACTGCTGCAAACCCTATTGCGAGTAACAAGAGCAGGCTCCAACTCGAGACTGGGTCTTGTGCTCTGTGATGCTGTTTTTAACTCCATTACAGATGCACAAAGGGCATGTGGCAGTAACCTGGATTCATCCCATCACACTTCAGACGTGTAACTTGAGTCAAACAAGTTAGAAGCTCAGTCATCCCTGGCTTCTACTGCTAATGGAGAGAAATGAGGCACAACTATGTAAGATCCACCTAAAACCTCGACTAGGTTAGTTACCTACAGCAGAGAAGGATGAATCTAGAAGTGAAGGGTTGATTTTGCAATTGAAATTATCTTTTCAGGTTGTGTTTCTGAGAAGGGTCATAGCTGAATGATCCAGAGCCAGCAGCATGCTGTACATGAATATGCCAGTGTATATGGCCCTACAAAGGAAACAGGCAGCAGACAGGCTATTTTAAAAAAATTAAAGAAATAGGTTAGACTTTTTCCAGGGAAAATGTAAAAGGCCATCAGAGAAAAGCAAGTGAAAGTTTCTTACACAATCCCGTTTTTCATAATCTGAAAAACTATTAGCAATTGCAGGCAAGGAAGGCATTTACAAAACCCAACCCTGTCTCTGTGTTAAAAAAAAAGATTATACTGAATAGTGTTTGCAAAAAGTTTTGAGCTGTCCTTTACTTAAGAACAGGCCCACCTCAAAGCAGAGCTAAGTAGGTTGCTCTGTTGCAGGTCGTCACAGATTTCTTCACCCGGCATGGCTTATAAAAAGACCAAAAGAAGGTATTGGTATTAACAGTGAATAATGTATGTGGATGTTCCCTGTCATCTTTTTGATACTGTTCTTACAAAAAGGTTTCTAGAAAACAACAGAAATCTTTTCAGAGGCCATCTCCACTGAACTGGGGCACTGAGTAGCTAATGGCTGTGATAACAATCAGTGAGGCAGAGCAGTGTTTTGGGTCCCATGGCTTTTTAGGTTTTTCTTTTTCTCCAAATGCTCTCAACAGATTTGTGATGGATTAAAGAAATAATTAACAAAGAGATGATCGGGGAAGAAGAATAAAATAATTACTTTAATTATCATAAATAATTCATCATTTGTTAGGAAAAATATCAAGCTACTAAATTTGTTTCAGAATATACGGAAATGTCTTCAGGGTGTCTGTTAGAGGATCTGCTCATCTATTCAAAGATTAGCTGCAGAAGATGTCCTTGTTTGAGATCAGCGATGCAAGACCTTCATCATCACTGATGTCACAACTCAACAAAACCAGGATTGTGTTTCTAGACACCATAAGCTATATGTGTCCTTTCACTCTAAGTCACATATTTGATGAAAATAAACACAAACATTAATATAAATTCCTCACTAAAGAGAGAAGCTGACCTCATGGCTCTTTTATTGAGTTCCTCTAGGCTGGATCCTGGCTGTCAAACCAGTACCTGTGCACAGCTCCAGGAACACAAAGAAGCCATAAACTGGTTCCAAGAAGCAGGTATACATTGTTGCTGCATGGAGAAATCTTCAGGTAGTGTTGAGAAGACGAGATAAATTCTGTGTGCTGCTAATGCCCAGGGTACAGGCCCTGTAGGGAGAAAGTGCTTGCGGAAAGGCCCTGGGGAGATCTAACCAGCATAGGCGTGCTGCTGTGAGTGATCCTGAGCCAGGCCAAGGCAGAGCAGCACTGAGGCTGCTTTAACACTTGCTAGGAGAACATCAACACCCTAGGAATCACAAAAGCTGTGCTGGGCCATCTTTATGCATGTTAGATTCCTCTATTGAATACAACTCAGTCTGATGCCCGGGCCTTGGTTTTCATCCTCCTAGGCAGCCTGCTTTCCTACCTTTAGAGACACAGCACGTGCAGCGCTGGCTATCTACAGCACAGGAGAGATGCTTTGGTAACAGGCAAAGCTGCCCCATGCCGGGAACTACCAAGGCAAAAATATTCGGTGGAAGAACAGCAACCTTCAGAATTGCTGGAGGAAGGTCATTTGCAGCGTGACTGCAATCAACGTTCACTCTGAATTGAGGCCTCAGACCAGCTGCTGTGCTGAGTACAAAGACTGAGGCTTGGCCAGAAATTTTATTTCAAAACTTTTTTTCAACAGACAATATACAATTTATATGAAAGATTTATATGATCTGAAGAGAAACTAGAGCATGTTTCAGCCAAATACTTTTCTGAGTAAAGCTCTTTTTAAAAAAAATATATTTTTCTTTGGAAAGCCAAAATACAGACAAACTTGGCTAAGGTGACAAACTGACAGTTTCCTGGAGTTCAGTTGCTCAGAATGAAAAAAAACCACTGATTTTTATTAATTTTATTTTTAATTAGAATTTTCCATGGAAGGAAAAGAAGTTCTTACCATGTCTAAGTTGGCATTCATTTACCCAGCAGTCTTCTGGTCCTGTTCTCCCCACTATAGCCCCTCTTTCTCTTCTCCTTCCACAGCTAAGATTGTCACATAAACTTGTAGAGAGTAGAGACCAGTAAGAGACTTAAGTGGGGGCTTTCCTATGAGAAGCCATGTGTGGCCAAAAGTAATACTGAAAATAGCAATAATAATGGGAAAAGAAAGAAAAAAACTTGCTTTGGTCCACATTTCTTACATGCCTCAGTCACCATGCTGAACTTTCCTAGGCCATGTATCTATTTGCAGCTAGAAACATTGCAGCTCTCCAGGTTCCTGCTGCATACATGTAACTTCCATTTCTGTAATTACCATTTTCAGGATCTGTGAAGGCATTCTGGCACAGTTTCATCTCTCAAAAGTGTAAGTACAGGAAACTTCAAGTTTTTTTCAAGGATTCAAACAGTGAAAGCTATATGAAATACGAAGGATTTAAAAATTTGCAGCAGTTTAATATCTGCAGAAAGTGAAAAAGTACCAGTGGGGCTAAATACTGTTCAGATGACAAAACACATGTAGAGCAACTTACATAGTTTGGAAAACTACACTCTGATTTTGGAAGAGCAACATAATAAAATACCACATGACCTTTGTACCTATGCTTCATGTGGATGAACAAGCGGATAGCTTATAAAACATCACACAAATCTCATGATCTTTCAAGTGGTCAGTCTCTCTTTCAGCAGCATCTGCAGTATCACATCCCAACTGAGGTCAGGTCCCCAGGGGCACAGCCTTCCTTGCTCTTTCTTCAGTAAAGCATCTTCTATCTGATACCAAACTGTAAAAGAAAAAGTGCTTTCTCAGTGGCACTAGTGAAGAGGAAAAATATTTGCTCATAACCTGGGCCTTGAAAAAGTAAACCAGACCAATCCTACAAGCCAAGCCCCCTCCCTCAGGAGCAGGTTAAAAGACATGCAGGGTTAAAGCCTGTTCCTGTTGCAAGCAGTATGAATTAGATCCATGGTATTGTAGACTACCCCTGGACAACAATATTGAGGAGGGATAAAGCTCTAAAGCATAGCATCAGAGCAGTAACATTTGGTACTACCTCACCCACATCATTCATTAGGTAAGGTCCAAGACAAAGCTTAGCCCTGAACATATTACTGATCATTTTTTCAACAAGATTTTATCACCCTGATTTTTGCAAAGTCTTCATTTTTATCAATTGTGGCTTTCTCTATCAAGGAGTGGAGCAAAAACCAAGACTATCCTTTTCTGTCACTTAGAAGATAGCTTTATCTTTGAATGTGCTTTCCTTTAATTCTCAAACATAGGACTACTAGAATTACCTGCCTTAGTATTGGGAAGGTGCTGTATCAGATTGCAAAGTGTTATTAAATCCACCCAATAGCAACAGTGGGATTAAATTTAGCAGTTCCCAATTCGCAGCAGCAGAACATCAAATGGAAACAAGCCAGTTAAGATCAAAGCACATTTAGGGTGATGAGGTTCCAGTTAAAGGATGTTGAGACTCAGTGAGGATGTGGCCTGAAAAGGTTTATGCAGCCACTCAGAACATAACTGAGAAAGGTACATAGCAAGCAGGGACTAGCATAGGCTTTAGGGCACTAAAATAAATTTTCTTTACTTGATCATGTGAGAATCAGGAAATCATCCTATGACTCGTGAGCCATGACACACCCCCCATCACTGAAAAACAGCAAAAAATAATTCAGAGCAACAAAAATCTGACTGAATCTATGTTTGAAAGTAATTGCTCACATGTCAGAGGGGACAGACACACAGAGGACAGACTTGGAAAAGCAGAGGTGAAAAAACAAAATTGCAAATTGCTGTTTAGCCCCTAGACTACACACTTCTCACTTACCAATATTATTGATAAATATTTTGACAGCTCTCCAGTACGATAGATTTCAAAGGGGAGATAGCAAGCCCCTGTCATAAATATCAGATCAGCCAGAGCTCACAAACAAGGCAGCAGAGTCAGCAAGCGATACTATAGGAAGCTCACGGACCAACTTCTGCACTTTGTGACAGCAATGGCAGAGCTGAGAGATTCCAGTGACTTATTTTCTCCAGGCACAAGAAGAGAGGTCCCTTGGGAGATCTGTACTGGGAACACTGCTCTAATAATCCTCCCCCTTCTCTCTTTCTCTAGTGGAGAGAAAAGAGTCAAAAAAAAAAAAAAGTCAGCCAGATATAACTGGATCCAGAGTGGAGGCTGGTGATGAGAACCTGCCGACAGCAGAGTTTTAAGATATCTTTTAAAAAGGAGAGGAGGCGGCTAATAGAGAAGAAAAAGGAAGTTTGAGGTGTGAAAATTTGCATGTCTGTGTATTTATATAGATGGTATTAGCAGGATCTAAAAAGAAAGAGTGGAAGCTGGAAATTCCTGCACACATTTCAGAACATCACACATTCCCAAACATTATACTATGTGTGAGGTTTTGACACCTTTAGCATCTCCACCAGAAAAAAAGTTTGCCATAGTATTGGAAACGGCTGAAAATCCAGTAAACTGACTAAGAGCAAATGACAGCTGTTTTTTTTATTAAACATTATGTAAAACATTAACACATAGGCCTGCCATGTTAAATCCTCCCTCAGTGTACTTGGCCTCACATGTGTAAGCCTAAAGCAGCTTTTGCTGGAAGCAAATGAAACTAGCAAATCTATCCCACAACTACGTCCGAAAGCTAAAATACTGATGAGACTCTAGCAGACGCTGCAATCAGCTACAGCAGTCATCTGGCTGCTTGGCCCCTCTTCCATTCAGGATATGTTTTGGGTGTAATAAATTTCTGTGACTGGGAAAAAGGTGGCAGGAAAAGCTCAGGGGACTTGTCTGCAGCAGGATAAGTTTTCTGAAGGGAGAATCCTGCTGCACTGGTGATACAGCAAGGGGGGTGGTATTGGGACACCTCCCATCACTCACAGGTCTGGAGCTTGCATACGGGGAAGAGGGAAAGGGGTGGCGAGCCCAAGTGCTCAGGAGCTGAAAACAGCACTAGGAGACCCACTGCAGTGGAGGGGAAGAAGGTAGAAGAATATCCCAGCTCATTCTTTGGAGTAGAAGGAAAATACAGAGGTTAAAGCCAGGCATCAAGGGAGGGAACAGCAACGGAGTTTCCACATGTTCATAGGTAAACTGCGATCCCAGTCATCTTTGGAGGCACTGGGGAGGAGGGCACAAGTCCTTTCTGGGGGACATCCATGAAGGGTCAGGACAACCTGCCCCAGACAACCTACCAGAAGCCTGCGGGAGTCTTACCCCCACTCCTCCTTTGCTACAACAATGTTTATGCAGGGTCACAAACGCTGGGAGCAGAGGTAGATGAGAAACTTACTCCCCATTTGAAATCCCCATCTTAAGTCATAACAATAAGAATATTAACATGTGTATTTTTCATCAACAGATCTCAAAATATTTTATGGAATGAAAATAACCACCTATTCTCAGTTCACAGATACAGGCATAAATTGGTAAGAGATTTTCCTAAAGCCAGAGAGCAAGTGAGGAGACAGTAGGAGACCCCTGTTTGGGGACTGCCAGGCCTCCTTCCTCTTCAACCAGGGAGGAGGACACAACTCAAGAAAAGACCCCCTCTCTTCCACTTCTGTTCTTACGCCAGTTTGCATCTCAGAAGTGACGAAATGTGGCAATAGCAGAGCCAAACCAAGCATAAATTGGTTTTGATATCAAGGATACACCTTTTGCAAAGAACTCATACTATCACTTTGCTTAGCAAATATTTGAGTGGAGTGAAACCAATTGGCAATTGTCATGTGTTATTTGCAAGTGAATACACCAGATCTTTTACTGCACTGAGAAAACAAATAACCAGACCCCCAAATTCATGTCCTTTCCCTTTAGAAAGAGCCACATTGTGTTGTTACATCAGCAATTGAAATATGACAGGGTGCTTGTGTTTATACTCAGAGAAGTCATATACAGATTCCATCTGTTCAACATTTGGAGCAAATTTGCAGTGATTACTCAGGCTGAAAATTGCTTTAGAGTTTTGTCTGCTGTTGCTTTATTTGAAATAAATCACTGATGTGGTGCCTCACTTCTAAACACAGACACGCATGTCAAAGCGAGAGGACAGCAGCTGAACTTTAGTTGTTCTGATTTGCAAGACATTCTGGTGTTGTTGACACTCACAGGGTGGTTTTCTCATAGGCTTTGAAGAAATCCAAGGAGAGCTGAAGCTGCTGCTGAGGTGAGGAATTAATTTCCTGGAGCTTTGTCTCTGCCAACTAAAACTCATTCCGCTTCGGACAAAGAACATCCCATGCCATGGGCTCTAGGACAGAGCTGTCAATAGAGAATGTCACATCACAAAGTTGCAGCTGCATTGCTAAAAGTGGTTGCCCAATAGTCTAATAGAGATATCGGTTAAACTGAGGCACAGATTATTCCCAGCCATTTGAGCTCATCAGGTCCAGACTTACATCCAAGCTTTGAAGCAGCAATCTCTCTCTGAACAGGACATAGCCAAGACTCTGGCTCTCAACAATATCAAGGAGAATTAAGAAACTTTAGAGTTTGCTCCAGCTTTGCTGATGAGGCTCTAAATCACAGCAATAGAGAGATGAATTTCAAACTCGATCCTTGATATGGCCAAAAAGGAAATCACAAAGGGGAAAAATTTATTTCAGTCATTCAAATGTAGTTGAATATGCTCAGCTGCAACTTCAGGGAGAAATCAGAGAAGAAGAATTTAGCTGATTAGATTTTGAGCCAGAAACAACTCCTATTAAAATGCCAGATGTTCAACAGTAGTCACAAATAATAAGGGTTAAGCCCTACATCACCATTATCTAATCCTTCAAAATCCTTGACTGATGGGAGGCTTTTTATGTGAAGGTAGGCTATTCTTCCAACTCTCTGCCTAGCTTGTGAGATCAAGTAGAGTAAAGCAAGATGACTAGCTACCTCAGCTAGCAAATTAGTAAGATGAAAGAGTGAAAGCATGTGTTGCTCTGAGAATCAGGCTAACTATGTGGGTGGCAAAGAGATGGGAAATGGGTTGGAGGGAGTCGGTATGCATTACCAGCCCCTGATCCTCTGCAAAAGTTGTTGACAATGGTACTGCAGCCAGGCAGCTTTGGAAGATGAACAGCTTGGCTGGTGGAAAAACCTGTTCTTTGGCTACCCACGCCATAGAAACCAGCGAGGAGTTGGCTTCAGATGGATAAAAGGTTATTTCTACGGATGAAACACACTCAACAATTAAGGGTAAAGTGGCAAAGTTAGGCATCAACTGAGCCCTAGCTAACACCCAGTGACTGCAGCATGACTTGTGAGACACTGACACCATGACACCATCTGTTTTTGATTTATGCTGAACAGACTGCATATAGAAACAGATGGGAGGTGTCAGCTTTGATCAGAATTGTTATGCCGGCGATTCCACAGCACATTATATAGCTGATTGCTTACTTTCCCACATACTTCTATAAAGAAGAAGGTGTTTGTATTCATAGGAGCTCTATGTTACTCAGGGAATTATTCTTGCTGAATCCCCACTGGACAGAGTCCTAAGGTTATGCAGTAGGGACAGATCTTTATTATTGTACCAGATACATTCAAGAAAGACAGTCACTTTGTCAACTCCAATGTTCCTAAAATAAGGTCCAAAAGTGTCTTTTTTAGGCTAGCTCTCAAGGTCAAATCAGAAACTTGCTGAGACTGTGTTCAAGTGCATTATGAAGCGAATCTCAGGCACCACTGTCCTTTAGTACTGCCATGCTTGTCATTTCAAGTCTCAACATTAGAAGGTTTCCTTTATGCTTTCATGACTTCAGGAAATTGTAAAAGTTAATTTTAAGTTGTTGTGACTGTGGAAAAAGCTGATAAATGTAATTCAGATTCAAAATAACAGAAATGCCTCTTGAAAGGGACCCCCGGACAGCTCTTGTCTAATCTCTCACTTGAAGAACGATAGTCTCCAATACTGGAACAGGTCAGCCATGGCTTTGTCTAGCTGGGGCTTGAAAGCTTCCAAATTTGGAGACTGCACATCCTCCCTGGGCAGCACGTTCAAAAACCGAAATGCAGATAATAGAAGAACCCAAACCATGTATTTGCCAACCCTGATTTACAATTTTTAACACAAATACCTGGCTTGGATACCTTCAAGAAGAGTTTTCTAGTATAGATAATAGACCAGAGGGCCAATTTGCTGTGTTACCACTGTCTATGGACTTTCCTTAGGCTACACAGTTATTCGGACACTCAAATCAATAAATATTAGATCAAAATAGCCAAAAATAATGCTACATGTGAAGGCAACTGTTAAAAACTAAACTAATTCAAAACTTGTTGTAAGAGTGCAGAGGCTTTCTAATATTCCCAGTTAGCTACACTGGAAAGCCACTGTTATGAGAGACTTTAAGTCAGTTCTCAGAAGCCTGACAGATTTTTTTTTACCTGGTTATTCACAGGTATTCTCCAAGCAGCAATGCGTTCAAAACTAACTTCACTTAAATAGCAGTTAACTATGTCCTGAAATGAATGGGGCATACAGGTACTGTGAGAAACCACACCAGTGGGCAGTACAGTGCAATGGTCTGCCATTGCTTTCCCAGTTTCTGATCAGGATTTAAACGGGTGAAAGTAAGGTACAAATGCCGCTGAGTGACGTGGGGCAGAACAGAAACCCCCATGTCCACTCACACACACCTACAAATCCAGGGTAGTCCTACCACAAGCAGTGGCACTGAATTCAGGTAAAATGAGTGCAAGAGTGGGACAAGCCCTCTCATCTCACTTCCACTGATCACTGAGAATGTAAAATGACTGTGCCTGTGGCTATAAATGTCTTAAATGCCATGCACCTTTTTGCCAGTCAGTGTAAACCAGCTTTCTTGAATGCCAAGGGACTCAAGCCTGTTTACATCATCAGGGTGCTGAGGTTCACTACATTTTCAAGCATGAATGTATGTGCCAGACCCTCAAAGTACAGGTGAGTAAAATGACACAGGTGTGGATCGTGTAGCATGGAAAAATCTGGCCACCTTTCCCAGGAAGCAAGGGAGCTCTGCTAGTGCTACTCCAGGGCACAGGCCTCAGGACCACCAGCATGTAGCTGCAGTTCCTCACTACTACTGAGAAAGCAAGTGCCCAAGCTGTTGATTAGCTACATAGCACCCACCAGGTTCAAGAATAAAAAGCAGCAGATGGCACAGCAAGAATCATTATAGAAACAAAACAGAAAACTTTTTTACTTTTTCCTGAAACTAGTAAGGTTTCCTGAAACTATAACGAAATGGAGCATCGTACCACTCAGAGCTGACAAATCTTTCCCAGATGCTGCACCTCAGGGCAGCGCTGCAGTGGACTGAGTCACCTGCACTGCTGGGAGCTACAGACACAGGGGCCACCCACCAGTCATTGCACTTGCAGGACACCAGCAGATATGGGGACCACTTGTTGTAGGGATTGTTTGTATTTACTATATAGACAAGAAAGAGTGGATTAAGAAACAGCAGGTTTAGGCTGAAGGAGTTTTTCACAAATTTCCCCCAGGCCCTGGAGAAAAAAAACCCATTGTAATTCCCAAACATTATTGGCTTTCCACAGTCTGCGCTGCCCCTCCTACCCAGTGTTACCAGAACTGATACTGAAAATCACGTGCCAGATCAATCGCATTAACTTGCCAGGGCAAGGTCCAATTTTGCACAGTAAAGATGCAGAGCCCAGGCTGGCCTGAAGGCATGCAGACACAATGGAAGCACAGGTTCTGGTGGGAGGGACACTCAGCGAAACTGGTTGGGAGCTGCTTTCTTAGTAGTCAGCATAGTAAATGGTTTGCAACTAGGGACAGAGCCATGGGAAGTGGCTACTGGCAGAGAAAGTTTCTGCATGTGTTTAGGGCAGAAGAGGGAGGCTGTGGCCTTTGGGCAGATGCCGTCCCTTTCTGCTGCTTCTGTGCTCAGTGCTGCTGTCAGTTTGCTGCCCCTCTGCTCAGCCACTGGGCTGGTTGTGCTGGTGGGCTTAGAAGAGTCACTGTCCAATGCTCTCACAGACACTCTTGAGTTAGCTGGGTGTGCACACTTACAGTAGCACACTCTGTTTGGGGGGGGGGGGGGGGGGGGCAGAGCAAAGCACCCTCCCATTCCTCCAACATCATCCAGTTCCCTCAATTCAGCTTTACTGGGCCTATACACAGGCATATAGACATAGTACAGCCCCTGGAGACCTAACACAAGGACGGATGGCATTAGCCCACGAGAACTTTTCCCAGCCTCATCTACACTTGTCAGGCATCTTGCAGCCAAGTCAGGAGAGTAGAAACCTGACAAGGAAGGGTTTCAAACTTGCCCAAGTGTTCGAGTAGAGGGGAAATGCTTTCATTTCTTAACTTTCCCTTAAAATAACGCGCACGATCTGTTCTGGGAACACCCACCCAGTGAAAATCCCTCAGGAGGCTGCCTGCCAAAGCCTGTGAAAATCCTTTCTGGGAGCCGTGTCCGCTATTTCAGACACAGCCTGTTCATAGGAACATAAATCTGCTGTCCTCACTGATGAAGATTATTCAAGCTGGATTTAATGTGCCCAGGCACATCTTTCTTAACTTGGCTCAGACAAGCACCTGCTACTTCACGTGCATTTGTTGCTCAGTACAGATCTCTTTATAATAGATTCACCCATCCTGTTGATAGCAGCGCAGAGGGCTGCACACTTACTTTTCCCCACCACCTAGTACAGTCTATGCATGTAATGAGTGCTAAGGAAGAAGCCACTGCTCTCTGCTCTGCCCAAGTATTTCACCTTGGGATCCTCTCCAGTTGCAGCGTTTTCCAACATGTTGTCAAATCTGGGGCTGAGAATACCTGATGTTTAGGAAAGAAAGTAATAGAGTATGGCACAACTCCCTAAAAATATAACAGAGATGACACTTACGGAAACTTAACTTCTGTAGAAAGTTACATGAGTATACAATTTACAAGAGAGTGGATTTCTTTTGATGAAGCTCTGTCTGGAAGTCCATACCAGCAACAAAGCATATCCTGTATTTCACTAGGGGGTCAAAAACACTGGAGGAGGATTCTGAATTCTGTAAGATGTCTCTCTCCATTACTGTAATTCCTATAGTAAAGAAGGGAGGTGGGGGGGGGCAGGAATAAAACCCATATTTTAGCACTTCTGCTGGCAACTTGTTGAATTGTTTAAAACCAAAGGAATCCCCACGTTTTTGGGGATATCAAAAGATTGGCACACACAGACCTTTATATGTGTAAGATTTGGCATACGGCGACACTGTTTTCACCCATACCCAAAGAGTACTGCATACTGCCAGCCACTCCAAGCACGCTGCCGTTGCACCATGCTGCTGGCACCAACTTCACCTGCTGGAAACAACCTAACACCCCAGCTGCATTCAGGTTTTCTGAATGCAATTGCTCTATCAGAGGACTTGACTCTGCTGATATCCTTGGTGATTTCTCAATATTACCCCCCAGAATCAGTGAGTTCCTGGTGCTTTAAGGTTTCATATTTTTCTGAATTAACTGATCAGAAGTCAATACTTGTTCTGATTCAATGGTTTAACTCTGTCCATGTTTTTATAACTCAACCCTTTATCCATGTGTATCAGAAAAATAAAAAACATGTCAAAAATAGAAAGTTTATCCTATGCTCTCAGTTTTTAGATAATCTTAAAGACAGAATCAGTTCAAACTGACTTAGTTTATCTAGTTTGATATAAAGTAGATGAAATAGTCACAATTAATGATTATTTGTATCTCTCAGCCAAAGCTCCTGGAACACATTACAAGCATTAGGCATAATAATTCATGTTCACAACTCCCTACTAACGGATGATCAGATACCCACATTACCATCATTTTATGTACAAGTACTCAGCACAGAGGATTTCACATGGTTGTTCCAGTTCTAAATCCACTATTTATAAGGCTCAGAACTTTGAGCTGAAGCAAGCCTTCACAAGATACTCAGCTTCAATTTGAAATTGCGCCCAGTGAGGAAACTAGCCTGTCAACTGCTATTGTACTCAACTGTTAATTACCTTCACTGTTAACATTTTGCATCTTACCTCCAGTGTAATTTCACTTCCAAGAGATGATGGGCTATTGTCATCCCTTCAGCTGCCAAGCAAAGCACACTCTATTAGTAGAAGTGTCACAATATGGGTGTTTATCAGCTGAATAAATTATCACTTAACCTTCCTTTTTTTCCAATTGATAAAGAGGAAAAAGGGATATGGCTGAAATCTAAACAAGGCAATAGCAGAGTGAAACATGCCTTGGAGGATCTTGATACTCAAACTTCTGTCCCTGACACTACTTTCTTCTAAGAACAAACTGGTATTTCTGCTTCTCTCCCAATACTATTTAACAGCAACACAACAAGCTGTTACATGCTGGGAATTCCAAGAATACAGAGTGCAAGATGGTAGACAAATATACATTATAAAAACAATATTTTAAACAGATAGGAAACTGTTCACTCAGATGAACTAATACAAAAGTATCTTGTGATTCAAAGGTTAAGAAATGGTCATTTTGAGTTTTACTGCATATTATGGTCAAATACAAATTGATTACTTCCAGAAACAATTCTTTGATTCATCTAATCTGAGAATCAACAGTAATACTGGGGTTTTTTAAATCATCCAGTGTGCTGAATCCACAGTTTTCTAGGTATCCTACAACATATTTGCTGAAATTGAACACATTCAATCATTAAAGTATGTGGCAAATACATAATTTTATTTTTTGTTCTGAGCTTTCCAAAACAGAATAAATGAACACTCAATGCTCACAGATAAAAGCAGGCACAGAAAAGTTCATGTAATGGTGTGTTACTCAGTTCATGAAATTGCTGGTATTTTTCCCAACAATTCAGTGATTTGATTTTCTTAGTATACTTTTTTGCAATAGACAGATTAAACTCATACTTTCTGAAGATACCATCAAAACACCTTCATTAGTGTTCTGTATGATTCAAAGTTTTTCTCATGGCTATATACCACTGCAGTAGCTAAGATGGTCTAACAACATCAGAGGTAAAATTTGCTAGTAAAAGCAGAATCTTTTGTTAGAAAAAATTATGTATTTATGAGAAAAAAAGTTTGTATTTTCAAAATATATCAATCTAACAAAAAAAGCTGCTCTCATTCTACCAAATTTTCAAAATGTCTTGAGTCAGTTTTAGATCATTCAAGTATCACAAAACTTCTTTGCAGTAGTAAACCAGAAAGGTAGTTGCAAACATATGAATCAAAACATTTCTACCTCTGTTTACATCAAACTTTACCGTCAAAATTATAAGGAATTTCATCTAACCTTATACTATTCTCAATGTGTTATGTTTCCTAGAAGATAGAGGCTGCAAGTTTGACTCAATATTAGGAACAATTATCTACAGTCGTAGCACTCTTTCATCAACACTCAAGATGTCACCCATTTACTCTACAAGTGGAATGACTAACTTTTTTTATTAAAAAAACCCCCAAAAAACAACACAAACCAAACAAGCATGAAATCTCCCAAGAGGAGCTTTAAAAATAAATTTCCTTTTGATTAGTCTGTCACTTCTGGAAAGGCATTTAAGCTTTATCAAGGTATGTCAGGTGCTAATCTCAGATGTGGCAATCAACAGGATGCACAACTTTGCAACACCTCACATACACAGCAAAGGGGCTTTTTGGATTTTGTTCCAACAATTAAAATCTTCAGCCTTTTGCAGGAGCTGAACTTCTGTGTGAGTAAGCTCAGAAGGACACACCAAAGGGGCTTTTTGGATTTTGTTCCAACAATTAAAATCTTCAGCCTTTTGCAGGAGCTGAACTTCTGTGTGAGTAAGCTCAGAAGGACACAGAAGACTCAACAGCTGAAAGTACACTTGAGTGAGATCTTCAACAAGCTTCCACAGATTTCACATCAAATCAGCACTGTCCAGCTTATGGTTTTGGTGAGACCACTGTACCAACACTTGCCGTAGCAGAGTCTCTGTTACAGCATCTCTTTCAGTGTGAGCATGAAATAATTATGTACATTGACTGCTGTGACTTCTCCTGTCTCTGGAGTTCTACCAATACTGAGAAAATGTTGACAATTTGATAATGAACCATTATCATTTGGGAATAATGAGGGAGAGATTGAAAGTAAACATCTGGCAAATGGAATTAAATATATTCTCTTATCACACATTATATGTACTCAAATCACACAGAGTATCTGCTGCAGGTCTGCTGCTCAGCATACACATTTCCATCATGGATTACAAAACTTTTTTTCTCCTTTTATATCAGCATTTATCCTGATGCAACTTGGATAATTGCTCTGAAATTATTTGCTTATCAGCCACTGCAATACTGTATTATATATATGTCAAAATCCTAACATCCTGTGGCACTGGACTTTTTTTCCTTCACATTTTTACCTCAAAATCCTTTCCCCTCCCTGCAGTGCTCACCTACTGACTTCCTTTTACCACTCCAGCACCAACTCCTCCTAAAAAAGGCCAAGATCTTGAGCATAATGAGCCATACTTCGTGCCTGTGGAAATTTTGTCATTTTATTCATACCACACCTACTAAAATCAGTCTACTACAATGTATAAGGACACAAGAACAGGCATTCATTGACAAGACTTTAAAGTATCTATTTTTGCACTTGATTATCAGATGAAATTCCTTCGTACCATAAATTTTTGTAGCCTTATTCTAAGTTATGTTTATCAACATTATCTGCTAGTTAAGCAGGAAAAAGTCTACATAATTTTTCAAACAGCTGCTTTTTACCAAGCAATGTGCTCAGTGAATTTTAAGTTAGTTTATTTATGGAACTATCACAAAGTATCCACTCACTTCTTAAAGAAGTCCTTAAAAATCTCTCAAACAAACAATAAAGAACAGAAAGCAGCAAATTTATATTTTTTCCTCTCCCATTTTTCAGAGGTAACCTACCTGATAATAAGCTTTCATTAAATGTTAATAAAACAAAGGTTACATAATTCACTATCCAGCAAGGACTTAAGCAGGATAAAACCAGATACTAATGATGGTTTGTTTGGGATTAATGATAAGCATTGGATTAGTTGAGGACTTCTTGGTATCTGCATTTCTCATCTCAACAAAAACTCCAACTGCAAAAGACTAGTGCCACCTTTGGATGAAAATTAGTATTAGATCTCTCAGTCAATCTGATCTGTTCCCTACAGACACTGTTTTTTGATTAGATATTTTGTCACACTTTCAGAAAGCTTAATAAGATTTAATCAGAAAAGCCTTTTTTCCTTCTCTCTCACCTTCCTTTTTCCTTTTGCCTCCCATTCAACTTTAATTTTCAAGTAATAAAGAGAAAAAGAGTGCTTCCCTCTTCTCAGTGCACATATGTTACCTCACCTCTTTGGAGTTTATCCTTGGAAACATATCAGAAAGTCTCCTATTAATCATCATGACATTTGATTAAGGTCTGTTTGTAAGCTATTTCCACAAAATTGTTAATCATTTAAGAAAAAAAAAAAAGGACAAAAAAAAAAAAAATCAATGAAACTTTTGACCTAACTTACTGAGTCTTTTGGTACTTTACCCATTTCCAGACTATCCTTATTTTACCTTGCTTCGGATAGCCAGAAATGTCCTCATCAGTCATCAGACCCGCAGCACCTAATTCATCTAACAAGGAAGGACTGCTTAATTTTGAAAGACAGTATCCAAATGTGGTGTACCAGCTCTGGCTGGAATGGCGTTTACTTTCTTCATAGCGGACCATTGCTCCACAGAGGGATCTGGAAAGACTGGATCAATGGGCCAAGACCAAATGTATGAGGTTCAACAAGGCCAAGTGCCAGGTCCTGCACTTCAGTCACAACAACACCATGCAATGCTACAGGCTTGGGGAAAGAGTGGCTGGAAAGCTGCCTAGCAGAAAAGGACCTGGGGGTATTGGTCGACAGCTGGCTGAATATGAGCCATCAGTATGCCCAGGTGGCCAAGAAGGCCAATGACATCCTGGCTTGTATCAGAAACAGTGGGGCCAGCAGGAGCAGGGAAGTGATCATTCCCCTGTACTCAGCACTGGTGAGGCCACACCTTGAGTACTGTGTTCAGTTTTGGGCCCCTCACTACAGGAAAGACATTGAGGTGCTGGAGCGTGTCCAGAGAAGGGCAACGAAGCTGGTGAGGGGCCTGGAGCACAAGTCTGATGAGGAACGGCTGAGGGAACTGGGGTTGTTTAGCCTGGAGAAAAGGAGGCTGAGGGGAGACCTTATCGCTCTCTACAACTACCTGAAAGGAGGTTATAAGACCTGAAAGGTCTTCTGTCAGGTGGCTGGTGATAGGACAAGAGGAAATGGCCTCAAGTTGTGGCAGGGGAGGTTTAGGTTGGATATTAGGAAAAATTTCTTTACTGAAAGGGTTGTCAGGCATTGGAACAGGCTGCCCAGGGAAGTGGTGGAGTCATCATCCCTGGAGGTATTCAAAAAGCTTGTAGACAAGGCACTTCATGACATGGTTTAGTGGGCATGGTTGATGGTTGGACTCAATCTTAAAGGTCTTTTCCAACCTAAATGATTCTATGATTCTACATCCTGCTGTGTTTTGAGTTTGTGACTAGAACAGTGTTAATAACACACCAGTGTTTTTGGCTGTTGCTGAACAGTCCTTGCACAGCATCAAAGCTTTCTTGTTTGTCACTCTGTCTCCCCAAGCAGGTAGGCTACAAGTGGGCAAGGATTTAGGAGGGGACAAAGCTGGGAGAGTTTTGACCCAAACAGGCCAAAGGGAGATTCTATACTGTATGATGTCATGCTCAGTGATAAGAAACTTCAGGTAGGGGGTGGAACATCTTCCAACACAGCCATTGCTTAGAGAGTGGCTGGGCAGCAGTCTGGTCATGAGAGATGGTGAGTGTGCCTTTGCAGCACTTTCCCCCTACCCGCTTTCCTTCACTTTTAAACTGTCCTTGACCCAGGCATTTTCTAGCTTTTGTTCTTCCTATTCTCTCCCCTTCCCCACTGCAGGAGGTGGTGAGCAAGCAGCTGTGTCAGTGCTTAACTGCTGGCCAGGGTCAATACACCACACCAGGATCTGGAAAACTTCTGTCTCCGAAATAGGCACACAGAAGCATGCAGTGTCTTTATTTCTTAAGGCAAAATGGTATAGCATTACTGACAATCAAATCTACATTCATGTATTAACAAAGAGCAAAGACTGGAAGCTAAAATCCCGGAGAGACGCAAATGATACCATTTGCTAATTGGCTTTGGTTTTCCATCACTGTGTGGGTTTTATAATTACATGTAAGCTCCATTTGATTTCAAGGGCTCTGCTTTTATTTCTAACAGTAGCACTTTCCAGTTTTTATTGGATGATCCCCCGGAGACCTTGCACTAGGGAAAAAAAAAATGTGATCAACCAAACGCTTCACTTCATATGTTCAGGCATACTTCTACAGCAAAATGAAACAGATGCCATTTAATCTACCACACACACAGGCAAGTGACAACTTGAGAAAGACAGTCTGGAGCAAGTCAAATCAAAAGAGGGGACTTTTCTTGATGATTTCCCAATGCAACCAATTAAGATCACACCCTGCACACTGTGTGGCCTTGTTTTTCAATTTTTCATTATTTCTTTTTTCCTAACAATTTCCCTTATCCCCTTAGGGGTGAACCGACAAGTGTTTGCTTTCGGCTGAGAAAATGCTCTGTCATCAGTGCCCCAGTATGGACATTCTAGTTTTAAAGCCTCTGATTGCAAAGCTGAGGAAAGTTTGACCAGCTGACTTTTTTTTTTTTTTGCTCTCTACAAGTATCTCCTACCGCTTTAAGAGAAAATATGGGCTTATCTGCAAAAAAAAATTTCACACATCATCACACATTTGAAGTGATATCACTAATACCACGTGAGCAATCACATAACAATTTATTGGGGAAAGGGCTTATGTTCCCAGTTCAGTTCTCATGACTGTTCTTCATCTTGTCTACATGTTAGGCTCTAGCCACAAGTTGCAGTGAGATGACTGCTTTGTCAGAGGCTCTCTCTTCGAACTTACTCATCAAACCTAATTTTAATTCCCTGCTATGACAGGAGGTATTGGGGACAACAGTTATACTCTCACCTTACAGTAACTCATCCATGTGGGTCCCCAGTGAATGATTTGCTACATAGTCACTGTAACGAGGTTTGTAACAAGGTCTGAATTTAAAGTCTTGTGGAAAGAAAAGTAAGCAAAGGAATTAAGAGAGAAAACAGTCCATTTACATGCTAAAAAAAACGCTTGTATCCCATCACCATAATCACTTTTATCAGGCTAATTTTCATCATCTAATATTTTCTCTGTGATCATTAGAAGCAGTTACATTTATGCTGCACTATCAAATTGCTGATTTGTGAAGGCCATTTACAAAGGCTATGACTACACAATTTAATACACTCTAAAAATCCAGAGTTTATCCATATGCCCTACACTAATGTGTGAGTGCCTGTAACTAACTCACCACTTGAGTCCAGGTCAGATGAGTATTAGGACAGCATATGTCAGAAGATTCCTGGAACTCCTGACATGCTGGGAGATTTTAAAGAGTAGGTAGAAATGACATCTTGTGCAATAGCATCTCTTATTCGTGTTTTATTTACCTGAAAGCCAGTCAAGAAAGTAAAGTGTATGTGCAACTCTTCTACTACCTCTTATTTCCCCCACTTCTACCCAAACAAATTTAATACATACCCCAGAAGGAACTTTGGAGCTACAAGCATGTCCACGTACATTTAATAAAATGAAAAAAAAAAAACAAACCCCAAAGTAGATAAAAAACACCAAAACAAACAGAAAATGCTGCTCTTTCCTCAGTCCAGGCCCTGTTTCTTGGCCCATCTGGCACTTAAAGCCACCTTTGTACTTCTACCAACCCAAGGCCATGTGAGCCCAGGTTATATCCCAAGATAAAAATGAAGTTGAACAGCTCCAGACTGTGAAAGCTAGATTAAACAATTTGACATGTACTTTATCCCTGTCCTGCCAACCTAAAAAGCAGCAGCAAGCAGGCCCTTTCTGTCAATACAACCCATTCATTTTATCACTAACCCACCACAAATCTGCAGTTTTAATTTTATCACTAACCCACCACAAGTCTGCAGTTCCTGTCCAGTTTACGTACATTAAAGCTGACATTCACTCATGCATCTTGATCACACCCAGCTTTAGTGTTATGGTGGGACATATTCAGTGACTGACAGCTCACCACATTAGTACTCACAGCAGCATATACCATCATTAGTTGTTACCTTTATGACTGCAGCCAACTAGTCTTAAATAGTTACCTTGTACCCAAATCAGAATTTTAATGCAGAACACAAAACTCAGCAGAGGTTGGAAAATGCTTCCAAAAAGCTGGGTAACTATTTGGCCAGAGGATCCAGCCCTGGCCTTCCAGAATGGCTACTTTAAAACATCAATTGCAGCAACAGAGAAAAACATCTGTAGATTCTGATCAGGTAATTCATCAGAGCATGTAGCTCAACCAATAGGCAATACTCTACTAGACTTACAATACCTCAAGCCTAAGCATTCCTGATACCAAAATTATAAGATTGTGACAGTATCACAGTACCTAAATTTCTGTATTACCTTGCCCAAAAAGTCTGACACCATCCCCCCTAGCTAGGATGCTAATAGAGGCAGAAGTCAGTAGGCTGACAGTGGGCCCTGCCTCTCTTTTCTCTCCCGGACCAGGTGGGATTCTTCCCTTTCTTCAGCAAACTGCTAGAACTCATGTGACTGCTCTGCTACGAGAAAAGGTAAAGGAAGAATTTTGTTCAGACCAGGGTTGGGGGGACTGTCACTGCCAGCACCATCTCACCTTGCAGTCTCCCTGGGACAGGTTCCAGCTTTCCAGCAGCTAGATTAATACCTCCTACCCCATATAACCATACTCTCTCCCCTATCCACCACCCCAGAAAACCATTAGGCCTTTGTCCAACAGGTTTAATAGTAGCACAACTGCAAAGGGTACAACAATACCCCAAAAGAAGCATCAGTATCATGAAAGATGCAAGAGATGCATAGATAAATGTATTCCGATGTTTAACAATACAGTAGGCAATGCAATTCTAGCAAGTCACTAAGACACACTGTAATACAAATTTAGGCATGCAGAAATGCAGTGGATGCCTTACATCTGAGGCTGTTAAGTACCAGCTGGAAAAAAAAAAAAAATCTCTTGCAACTCTATTAGAAATCCCATGTCTTCCAAAACTTCAGCCAACTCTCAACTTTCAGCACATTGTTCTAACTCCTTACCCCAGCCAGGATCTCTCCATGTGCCTCCTCCAAAGCATGCGGTGCACTGCAGTGCTCAGCTCGACAAGAACAAAGAGAAATTCATGACTGACACCGTAAAGATGGTTGTTCCACATATGGTTGCAGCTCACACTTCATTAGTGTCTGTTCCTAAGTGACAAGTTTATCTGTTGCTTTGATGCTAGCTGGCTCATGCCTGCCTAACCATACCACAAGCAAGACAGACCAGCAGTAGTTTGGTTCCAAGAAATTCCACATTCCATGTAATTTACTTCTCTGGTGAAAAATCATATACTGCATAAGCCTTTCAAAGGTGTCCATAGCAAATGGGATGTTTGATGAGATCTGTAACGTTGCTAATCAATCACTAATGGCTGACACCATTTAGAATATTTACACAAGCCTGTAATTGACCCTCTGCTTGCCAGGTCAGTAGGCCTGAAGGGACCTTCTCAGGGTAGGCAGTCACAGGCCTGCCACAGGCAGAACAGTCTGGGCACTTGGGGATGTTTTCTTAGTGTAATTTATTGCCAGTTAACACCAACTTCTGATCACTGATCTGAGTACTGGGGGGGGGTGGGGGTGGAGCATAAACACACCCACGAACAGCTTCTCTCCCCCTTTCTATTCTCAGCTTTGCCTGGGTCAATGGCCAGTTACGGTCAGCCTGTCCCACCTCCCCGTCAAGGCGACTGACAAGGCAGGCAGGCAGGGTGGCGTGGCGACAGTCTTGCCCGCTGCTCTTTCCTTCTTACTGGTTTTCCATTGCCACTCTGCATCTTTGTCTCCAACCCAGTAGTGCACCCACAGCCACTGTCACTCGGCTGGGGGGGTGGGGGTGGGGAGCAATCCCCACCCTGGTGTGGCGTGCTCATGGCCGCCATCCCTTCTTCCAAGAGTAGCCATCCCCTCAGCATGGTGTCTCCAGCCCCTCACAGCTGCCACTCTTGCTCAAACATGTCAGTGCTGATGGCCATGGACTGCCTGTACCAGTTGCAACTGGCTGGCACCGGCACAGGTGTTATGGGTTTGTGTGGCGCGGTTTTCCTTGGTGGCAGGGGAGGGGGGCTGCAGAGGCGGTCCCTTTAAGAAGTTGCTGGAAGAATTCGCTGCCCCAAAATGTCGGACCCACCTCTAGGCGGGGAGTGACGGTGGTAACGCCTCTGGGAAACATATTTAAGAAGGGAAACCGGTAGCGTGGGGGTTGGAAACCTGAGAGGAACATCGCTGCCGACACTGGAATCGTGGAAGTGGAGGGGGAGGAGGAGGCGCCTGAGGAGGCTGATGGCTCTGCAGCCCAGGGGGGTGAACGGTGGAGCGGAGGCTCCCGAAGGTGGCCGTAACCCCATGGTAAAAACCGCACTGAAGCAGTGTGTGACTGGAGAGCAGCCCGCAGAAAGGACCCGCGCCAGGGGAGTTCGGGAAGAACTGAAGCCCGTGGAAAGGATCCGCCCCAGGGAAGTTTGTGAGGAACTGCAGCCCGCGGAAAGGAACCACGTTGGAGCAGGGAACGAGAGAGGAATCTTCCCCCTGAGGAAAGAAGCGGCAGCGACGATGTGTGGCGAGCTGACTCAACCCCCATCCCCGATTCCCCTGCGCCGCCGGGGGGAGGAGGTAGACAGCATCGGTAGTGAACTGAGCCGGGAAGGCGGGAGGGGTGGGGGGAGGTTGTTCTGATGTTTGGTTTCCCTTCCTAATACCCTTGTGTTTTGTTTTTTATTTGATTTGTAGTAAATTAAATTGATTTTGTTTCTTCCCCAAGTTGAGCCTGTCTTTTGCCCGTGACCATAAGTGGGGAGTGATCCCTCCCAGTCCTTGTCTCGACCCACGAGCCTGCCTTTGGATTTTCTCCTCATCCCAATGTGGCCAGGCGAGGGGGTGGGGGGTGAGTGAGCGGCTTCGTGGTGCTTTGTTACCGACTGAGCTGACCTGAAACCACGACAACAGGGCAGGCCATGGCTGCCTCCCAGCCAGGGCAGCCCACAGCCCTGCTGCCCAAACACAGCACACTGCCATGCAGCAACAAGCCGCTGTGCATCACACAGCTTAAAAGCATTAGAGCCAAACTATTAAAAAAAAAAAGTTATCTCAATCTACCTTGTTCAAAGTCAAGTCAAAATATTGAAATAATATTAAAATAGAACAGCACTAATACTTCAGCAGTCTTTCACATGAAATGGTGGAAAATCCTCTCGTGATTTACTTTGGATTTGTTTATCTGTTCTAGATTTGGGATGTTTTTTCACCTTGCAGATTTCCATTTGTTTTAGCACATATACCAAAACTGGGCTGATATTGCTATGCAAATTGTTTCATTCAGATTTCTTTTTATAACTGCTTTTGTTTCAAAGGCTTGCATAACTTGCTAAGGAACTCATGCTTTAAAAATATACATACTGAAAACAAATTAACATTTTCTGCAGGAGGTTTCAAATATCTGTACAAAGGGGAGTTAAAAAAGAAAAAAATTAATTATCCTTCTAAGTGGGGTATCACAAGTGAGGCTTTTTAAGTTACTTGTAGATTATGATGGAGGTGTTTGTTCAGACGCTGAATGCCATTTCAAACACAGAAGTATCATTGGTTCCAATTATGTACTTTCCTGAAAAGAGACTTTAATTTGGGCACAGAGACACACATACATCCTGCTTTTCCAAAGAAGCTTCTTCATGACTACACTGAGCTGCACCACTGATGTCCCACTTTGGCCTTCAAAGCTCCAGCCCGAGACCACTGCTGAGACAACACATGCCCCGACCCCACAAGCAGAGGCTCTGCATTATGGTGCTGTATGTACTGCAGTGCATAACCTGAAACTAAGGAGATTAATGTGGCAGGCAAGACACTACACCCAGACATGGCATACGGACAAATGAGTTGGGTTTGTATGACAAAGGACTGGTCTTCACTAACAGCCACACCAGTTTTTATTTCTGGCCAACTGTAGAGTTGGTATCACAACTGCCATCCCCCCACCCCTGCCTTTTTTTTTTTTTTTTTTTTAAATCAAAATTACTTGCTCTTGTAGTCATTTATATTGGGGTTTCTTTTCAAACACAGAGGAGATGTTTGCACTCAAATTCTTCAGTTACTTTCATGTGACTGTAGCAAGAGAACGTACTTTTCATCTCTGAACTACAATGCTTTCTACCATATTCTTTAATGATGTGGCTAGTAGTAACTACCAAAGAGGATTCTGAAATGAGTTATTTCTACAGCTACTGTATATGATGAAAAGCACTCAAAAAAATCTAAAGCCTCCTTAATATTTCATCATTCAAGATGGCAAAAGAAGATTCGACATTATCATTAGGAATGCAACATTCTGAAAAGACAGTGTTGGTTTTAACAGTTCTGCACATCAAATTTCACCAGAAGTCACAGAAAACCAAGATTTGTTTTTTCCTCAGTTATGTTTTTCTAGGAGTAAAAGACTTCATGGTTCAAACACTGCATGACAGAGTCTTTGTAACTTCTACAGATTTTGTGACTAGATTATTGGGATGTTTATTCCATGAATTGCACTAGTTTAATCAGACAGCAAAGTTAAAGAACAAGCAGCAATGCAGAGGCAGACAACTTCCATTAGCCTAATATCCCATTTCTTGACTGAAGAATGCAAATCGAGAACAGCCTTGCGCCATACAGGCATTCATACATCCCTGAAGAACAGCAACTTTTCTCTCAATAAACAGTCAATATGCCACAAGTGTTACAAGATAACTCCAAAGCTTTCTGAACTACTGAGACTACATTCTAATTTAGGCTTGATTTCAGAACTGCCACTTCCACAAGCTGAAAAGCCTAGAAAAGTGAAACAACAAGGCATTGTTGGTTGAGTAAAAGAGTTGACAGAAAAGACAAAAAGCAGAACTGCTGGGCATCCCAAAGGAACCAATGAGGTGTCTGAAAAAGCCAGAATGTATGGAACTGCAAACTGGAGTAAGAAAATCAAGCATGCTGCTTTAATGTACTCTTCCCTCAAGCTTAGTCCCCTACTAAAAAAAAAAAGAAAAAAAAAAAAAAGGCATTTAAGACAACCATCCATCCAACTCAGGAGACCTGGTGTGGAAACCCAGTTGATACCAAGGGAAGATCTCAGGTTCACATGTTCTGAATCACATCCTCCAGTTTCCATAGGCAGCACGGGAACACTAGGCTCCTATTCACCAATGGCATAGCTGATGTTAGTAATAGAATAACTGCTCTTCTCCCCACACACTGTAACAGATCAAAAGAGTGGAAGACTTGTACAGATCCAACGTAGAAAAGAGAAAAAGGCCCTGTGCTTGAGGAGATAGTTATGCTAAAGCAGACTAGTATAAACATAAATCACAAATAGGGTGAAGCTGATGATCCAGAAAGTAATTCTTAGGCATATTCCACAGAAGTATAATTAGACAACCAAGTAGGAACCTGCCTGTCTTCACCACTTCGATCCTTTACCCCTTGTCTTCCCTGAAGCATACCATTTTGTCAGCACAGATAGATGTCCAATCAGACTAGACATTAAAGGTGGCTTGCTAGCTAAATCTCACCTGCTTACATAAGAGTCATAAACTAGTTACCAACTCCAGGGCTACAGATTTGCTAGACAATGAAAAAAGACCTTGGGAGTCAGAGCCAAGCAGCTGACTTGACAGTTTTCAAAATAAATAATGCTGTACTTCAGCAGTTGTCATCAGTCACACACAGGAAGTCAAAGCTCTGTGCAACAAAAAGTGTGCTGCAATGCTGATAGGAGAGAGATTTTACACTTGTACATACATCAGTAAACAGACTTTCAAGTTGCAATATCCTGTTCAGAGACTTCCATGCATCTGCCCTTTTAGAGTCACAATACACAGAAGATGTGGCAGAGCTCTTGCAATAAGAAATCAAGGCTTACAGAAGTATACATTTAGGAAATCAGTATTGCTTTAAACACAATTTTAGAAAGCT
>VYZV01034298.1:7270-18506 GCA_013401275.1 Pandion haliaetus
AGGGCTGTTTCTCTCACATGTTCTCACTCCTCTCTCCGGCTGCCGTTTCTGTGCCCACCGCAACTCTTTTCCCTTCTTAAATCTGTTCTCCCAGAGACGCTACCACCGTCGCTGATGGGCTCAGCCCTGGCCAGCGGTGGGTCCGTCTTGGAGCCGGCTGGCATTGGCTCTGTCGGACACAGGGGAAGCTTCTAGCAGCTTCTCACAGAAGCTACCCCTATAGCCCCCCAGCTACCAAAACCTTGCCATGGAAACCCAATACAATTGA
The DNA here is from genome assembly GCA_013401275.1 of Pandion haliaetus. Classification (NCBI taxonomy): domain Eukaryota; kingdom Metazoa; phylum Chordata; class Aves; order Accipitriformes; family Pandionidae; genus Pandion; species Pandion haliaetus. Next base: position 7,539 of record VYZV01034298.1, read on the forward strand.
TCTGTCTTTGCTCACAGAAAATTAGATTAAAAGATAAATTATCAGTCAGCAGTAATAGCCATTTTTCTTTTAAATCCTCTGCTTTGCTGCCTCATGACATTTACATGACTTACAACCATAGTTCTGTTTATTGCCCCATCCTCTATTCAGAAATACACCACAGTGTTACTTTCTCTGTTGCACTTGTCTACAGACTTACTACAGCAGTTCGTGGATATTTCTAGAGCAAGAGCTGATAATGAAGTGATGCTCAACGTATATTTTTCAGAGCACAGTTTGACTTCCTAATGATGCAGATGTTCTGCAAATCACAACACCACGTTAGATATGTATGTCCCTGAAGAAATTTATGAAAAGAGAAGTGGGAAACTTACTGGCGCATTCATCACTAATAGGTCTCTTTTATCCCAGAGACAGCATTGGCAGTTCCATAATTGCATACACTTGAAAACCCATTTTACATACATACAGCGATAATTCAATTATAGTTGGCAAATGAAAATCGGAGCTTTTCCAGCACAAAGCTGCATTTTCTTTAATATGATTATCTCAAAAATATGTGCACTGTCCCTTAAAGCTTATCAGACTAAACTTCTTCCAACAACATCTAGACCTAAGATAGGGATCCCAAACAAGAATTGTCACTTTCTGAAGGAGAACTTTGTCTTGATCTTCCCACAGAATCTGTGCCTGATGGGTAAACTGTCTTAGCGCTTGCTTTGGATTTCAACAAAGGGTTCAAAATTCTCCTTGAACTTACAGCTGTAAGTCAAAGACTGAAAATGACCCTTGTGTTTCAGTGCTCACACACTTCGTCCCTTCCTACTAACCTGTTTTTAGCGTATGCTTCAGATACTCTGTGATGAGAGATGAATACCCAAAGGGGTATGTAGTGCTGTACTTCGTAGAAGTATACTTAAGAAGTTTCAATACTAGACTGGATTTCTGCCGGATCAAAGTTCTAATGAAGACTCATTTCAGATAATAAAGAACTTGATACCTATATTTTTCTAGCAAATTTTAATTAAAGTTAATAAAAATACAGATTTTTTTTTCCCCCCAGTTGTATTGGGCAGGCAATTTAGTTGCAATAGCTCTTTAGCAAGACACAAGCCTTATAGTTCTGCAGCTGTAAGTAATCCCCAGAGTTGAGAAGGTTTTTTTTTTTTTGTCTGTAAAGAAGGACATAAAGATAGCGTCTATCTAATAAAGTATGCAAAGGAAGCAGATAACTATCATGGGATTGGACAGGGAAGATTTACATCTTCAGCAAAGAGTCTGAAAATGCCATTTAGAGTTTGTCTGTTAGCCTTCAAGCATAATAAACATTTGCCTTTGAACTCCACTTAGGAAAGGCTTCATCTTCATAAACTCTGTTTTAGGAATCACAGAATGGTTGAGATTGAAGGGACCTCTAGAGGCCACGTGGTCCAACCCCGCTGCTCAAGAAGAGTCATCTGGAGGAGGCTGGCCATAACCATGTCGAGTTGGCTGTTGAATATCAGTTTTCTTCAACTGTAGCTAAGAAATAATTAGAGCTGCTAGTGGATGGTGTCCTGGTTTTGTTCTGTGGTGATCACCAAGAAATGATTCTCTTCATGCAGGACAGGAAAGCAAATAGTTACACTTTGTGTAAAATTTGTCCTGATTCCTACAGCATCCTGGAAACAGCACTCTGACTCATTGTAGTCTTTTAACTTAGCCTGCTAAGAACATTATGCCAACATTACTATGACTGCGGACATGATAGTATGTGTGTGTGTATATATATATATCGCTATCTATATATACGATACATGTTCTCAATCTTAAGGAAGGGTTTTAAAGAGAACTAATTTTTTTCATATATTCCATGCATTTTAACTAGACTGCACATCTGCTTGATGGTCAATAAAAGCTAGTATAAAGAATTTAAGATTTTAATGGTCACACCTGGATTAATATTTTGATAGAAGACTGCAACATTTTAAACGTAAGGATGGATTAGAAATTCTCCATTTAATAGCTTAGTGTACTCTTTCCAGATTCAGCCAAAGCCCCTTTACTCGCTTAGGTACTTAACAACAATATGGACAATTAAGCAAAATGGAATAGTACAGAGAAAATAGCTCACTGTGCATTAAAACACAGCACAGGAATCAAAGACAGATTGATCTATAATTTTATGATGGTTCATTACTAGAATGTAACCAACTAACAGTTGATACTTTATACCTGATAATGGAATATTTCACCTTGGCGTATGTTCCTCTAGCTAGGCACTTGGAAAGAGTTTCCTTTGGGATCACACTTAAGACCGCTCCTTTTTTTCAAGTACTTTCCTTTGAATAAGCTGTACTCGAAAATACTTGAGCACGTTTCATCATTAAGTGACTTTCCAGTCACACCCTAATTAAAAAAATATTTATTGTTCAGCACTTACTGAACAAACAAGAAAAGCCCTTACCCTTTGCTAGCACTCTATCTCCCTGAAGTCTGATTTAAAGAACGTTGAAGGAATGGGCAGCTCTATGCAGCATTAAAGTATTTTTTCAAGATCCCTATTTAGAATTTCAGCATTAAAGGAAAGTCAATTAGTTACTTTGACTATGATTATAATTGTTTTCTAGCCCGAAGTCAGTTTGTGACTCCTTCTTTTCTCCTATCAGAATGTTTCTTATAGTAGGAAAGAAGTTGGAGGAGTTTTTTAAGTATCTTACATATTAACAACATGACAATTCCCCACTTAAACTATTGGACTACCTTGTAGCAGAGAAGACTCAAAGCTACATAGCTATGAAAGGAAAATTGAATGTTGCTGTCCTAAGGCAGAAAAGGATTGTATTTTTCAGGGGCGGAAGAGATGGCACGGGAAGCTGGGGGAAAGAAAAGGCTGGGAGAAGTCAGAAGAGTATTAAGAGGGTACTTGGATTCAACTAAGCAGGCCTGGGAGCAAGCAGTCATATATGACGAAAGACAGTATGTGAAAATGGAGGCTTAGGTCTTGTGCCTGAGGGACACTTTGAAAGGTGCAAAGAGGGACACCGACCTTTCCTTTCCCCCTTCTTCAGCCTGCCCCACTTCTGGCATGTTCTCCTTCCACTCCACCTCATCCCATGCCCCCCAGCCCATCTTAAGACACAGAACTCCCCCCTCCTCCCCACCTCCAAAGGCATCTTCTTACGTTAACATCCACCTCCCATTCCCTACCTCAGATAAACTAGTTTTCCTTCCCAGCAGCTTCCCTAACAAAGGAAGGGCAAAGATGTACTCTTGATAACGTGGGCTGAAGACAAGACAGGACCAGAAGCAGAACACAAAGGATCTGGGGATCGCAGGGAGTGAAGCTTTCTGACCCTTTCCTGGAAGGCCTGAGGCAGCTGTGGTTGTAGGGACAATGTCTGCTTCGGACTGGGGCTACTCAACGTGGCCTGCCATTCTCTTCCTCATCCTCACATAAGCTGACCCTCTCTAAGAAGCAGCATCAGGTGGGGTAAGGGCAGATTGTTCAGACTCTAGCAGTGCATCTTTGCCAACTAAGGCACAAGCTAAACACGCAGCTTGCAGCCCCCTACAGTCTCACACTATAGAAAAATGATGGTATATCCTTGCTTGGGCAAGCTGTACGTATACGCAAGATTTTGTTGTCATCCTGAAATACTGTTAACTGTCCTCATTTTATCTTGGAAGAGACTGACTGTTGAAAAGCAGTAGTGCGTGGAAATTTGATAGCAGCTGTATCACATTTCAGGCCTTGAAGGCAAGTATGCATACGAGTGCTGTTATTATTAGAGGAGTGTGTTATCATAGAAAGTTCACCTAAGACAGATACTGACAGATGTCATACTTGCTTCATCAGAAATAAATAAGGGACATTAAAAACCATTAACAATCATAGACAATCATATATGCTCATGATGAGTGCCCTCGGCAAACACAGATTCTTAAGGCTTGAAATCCAATCTGTGTTACTCACTTTGCTTTGCCAGCCTTCGAGGACCTCTGCCCTGGATCTTCCTGGCTATTACCTTTGGTAGCTGGGCACGTGTCTGAGCCTGAAGTCACAGTTGCAAAGAGCTCCAGGCGAACCCTACCTCCGAGTCAGTTTTTGCCCTGTTCCTAAGTCTTCCTACCTAGGGAATCAGCTGATACACCCCAAACAAGAGCTAGAGATGGGGCTAGCATGCAAATGGCAGAAATGGCAAAGAGGCTGTGATCTGAGACACAAGTATGCATGATAGCAGAAGTGTTGCCTCAACGTCACTACCGAGTCCCTTTCCTGCAAAGTGTATCACTGCACTTGTCCTCTAGTGACTGAAAGATGGAGCTACATCATTCACTTCAGTAAGGATGTTTCTGTATTGCACTGAACAGGGTTTCCGAAGCTGAGTTTGGATGTTTTCCTCTCTCGCTCACAAACACTTAACAATCTCAAACTTCTTTCTTAGTATTTTGAAAATACTCTGTAGCGGCTGCTAAAGCACCTCCTGGGATGTGAAGAAAGCATGATTCCCGTTAGGGCAATTCCAGATTTCTTTAGTTTGCTATTTAATTAGGATAAAGATTACTGCAACATAGCAAGACAATTAACAGAGATGTTGGAGAAGTTGGTTTCAGGAGGACGTGTATGTTTAGCACTTTTGCCCCTAATTCTCTCAGATCTTGTTTCCCATCTCTTCAAATGTGAGTCTTGCCCTCCTGTCTCCAGCACTTACAGCTCTGCTTCATAACATGCCATTCTCCAGTCTCTCCAAGCACAGTTTCAGGAGAGGCAGAGAAAGATCTCATCAAATCTGAAGCAGAAGTTAATCAGGCATCTAACTTGGGAGGCCCTGCAAATTCTCAATATTCAGCACTGAATATAACGCTTTGCTGCAGGGGAAAAAAAAAGACAGTGAGGAGTAAGAAATTACTATTTTTGTGGGGGAATAAAAGAGACATAATTAACAGTAATGCCTCTACTGTACTTTGAATATTTAAAATGCTATATACTTTACACATTTATGATGTTGATTAAAAAAAATCACAAGCACAAGAACAAGTAATGGGAATGTGGTTTGCAGACTAATCTTAAAATCTGAGAGCCAAATTCTGAATGTCTACAAAAAATGGTCCGAGTCTTGATTTCCTATCAGTCTCCTGATAGGATGTCCTCACCACAGCACCAACAAGACTACTTGAACAGGGAAATGTACACCTATGTAATAATGATTACACGTTATTTATTGTTATTATTGCTGCTCTTACTGCTATAATTATGCAAGCATGTTCATGAATGTAGAATTCACAGTTTATAGTGCTGATATATCTATTTTGAGCTAGTAGGCTTATTTCAAACATACTTGTGTCCAGGCTTCCACAATAGCCTTCTAAACTTCAGTATCAGTAGAAGTCACGGTTCATTACGTGGTCTGCTAATACCCACAACTCATTTTACTCACCTAGGTGATATAAATGTCAGACATTACTCTCCGCTATTTTAAGACTGCACTACCTGCCACAGCGCCACATCAATTATAAATAGTAAATGGCCTTTCAAAGGTCTTAAATTTCACTGTTATCAGGGGACTCCCTTTGAGAAGAAAGAATAGTGCTTCTTGTTGCTATCAGTTCTCATATTATGGCTACGGCAGTGGTAAGTCTGAGTCTGAGTGATGTTGTTCTGTGAATTGTGACAAAACCGATTACAAGAAGGAAAGATGGTGGAATCATAATGATGTTACTTATTTTGTACTGAGATAGCACTGAGAAGGCAACCAAAAGTAGAGGCACGTTATGCTATGCATTGTACAAATGCGACATAGTAGACAGTGGCTGCCCTGAAGAGATTAACAGTCTCAGGTTAGAAAGTAATTGATATTGAGTACTATGATTCTCTTTCTGGATTTATTGATGCAGGATGACAGTGTATCTCACCTAACTTATTTTAATTGATGAAGAAATACTTCAAATCACTAATGCAAATGAAGTAATTTTTGGTAATCCACCAAATCCTAAACTTGAACCCCCAGTCAACACCTGTTAGGAAAAATGCTGTTTCACATACAGAACAGTTACTGCATCTTCCAGCTTCTATTCAGTAGTGAATACCTGGGAGCTGTGCTTAAAATAACTTGTTTAACACCATCAGTCACATTTCATGCTTTCCATGTTCAGCAGACTAGAAGAGGCCCAACATGAAAAAGTTAATAGCCCATTTCATACATCCCTGTCCTAAAGAGAGACAGAATCAAGCGAAAAGGAACATTGCTAGTCTCCTCAACCCGCTTACATCTGTAAAAAGAAGTTTTCTATCCCTTTTCTGTTACCCCTACTATTATAAACAGCACTGCTAGTACAATAAAGGCCATGTTTTGTTTGAAGTACAAACACAGAAAGGTCAGATTTTTTTTTTTTATACAGGGAGTTTAGTNAGGAAAACAGCCAATACTGCAGCTGCAGTCTGATTACTATGTTTTTAGACTTCTCGAAGATCACAGTTACCCCAATGAAACTTTTTTTTGCCCATTTCATAACTCAGTGTTTTTCTCATGAACAAAAAGCAAACACCAACGTGAGCAGTTGGGCCTGAGCATGTGACTTTATGGTCAGTGGGAACTTTGCCACTGACATCAGTGAACCCAGCAGGAATAAATCCAATGCACACATGATTTCTGATGCTTTTCAACTCTTTAAATGCTGTACAAACCTGAAACATTGATTTCTCTCAGTTCCTAACTCAGCATCTGTAACGACTTAATTACAAACTTACTCTCTCAGGAGTTTTCTGTTGGTGATGATAACCTCCCACTCTGTCATTCGTCTTCTCACTTCTTGAACTGAACAGTGACCACATCAATTCCATAGTTACTGCAGAAATCTAAACAAAGTAGTAACCTTCAGACTTTGAAAAACAGAATTTTCTATCAATTTCATCATTCTCTATTAAATCAAATTTAATTTTCTGCAGATATTGTTTTATCTCAGATGGTCCAAGTCTTTAGTGAGGAATAAGGTTCTCTTTCTCTGACTTATCTGCTTGTGTTACCTACACACAGCTTAGTCACCATATAAGGGTAACAGTTACAGATATCCCTGTATCAGTCTGGGGCACTATGCATTTTGTAAAACAAGTGAAAGATTAAAACTTTGCAATTTGTACTGTTTTATCTCTCTCTACCTCAGTTGCCTTCTTTATTTTAAAATGTTTGACTATTTTAGTGATATCAAATCATCATCATATCAAAGACATCAAATTCAAAGGAGCAATGAGGCTGTGAATAAGCTGCATTGGTTTGTTTTTCACGTGCCCCCAGCTGAACTCTTTAGAAGGTCCCAATTTCACAGTCAGGCTTAGCCTCTGCCCTCATTTATATCATCAAACACAGCTGGGTCAAATCCTACATCAAATCTTTAATTTATCCCTTTTGAAAAAGCAATGCATGAGAAAATTAGGGGATGGTTTAACTTAAGTTTAACCCAAGATTTATCAGCAAGACAAACTGGAAGAAAGTTATATAGTCAACCCCAAAACTGAAAGTACCAAAACAAAACACGTTATACTTATCTAACACGGCATGTTCTCATCTGAAGCAAAAAGCTACCATGATCTTTCAATGCAGTCACATTTTGAAGGAAAACAAAACAAAATGTTTTATATTGGAATATAAGGGAAAATCCACAGCTTCTCTCTTCCCCACTGCCAAATGTGTTAATTAAAGCTTGTAGAACAAATTCTAAAAGAACAATCTTGCAGAAAATATTTGTTATTATCTGAAAGCCCTATGAAAAGATATTGAACTGTATAGCAATTTTTTGATGTGTGTTGGTTGTTTTAGAGCAAGTGTTACTTTTTTTCTGTCACTAACAACTTAAATCAGTTAATGAAAGTGTACTGTCTTCTGTGTTTGAAAGACTATACTTACTTAATAAATCCTCTCCTGTAATCCAGAAAAAAACAAATATATGTTTTCAGAGAAATTATGTCCTATGTCATGTCATGGTTTGGGGTTGTGTTAGTAGTTTGTGAAGAATGGAGTTTTAAATAGTCTATAAAGTATATTAATTGCGTGTATCTGTATGTTACTACATACATACTATAATATGCGTAAAAACATGTGTGTCTATATATAACACACCTATAAGAGCGTGGATAGGTAGACAACAAACCATGTTTATCAGTGCAATGTTTTAAAGTATTGTCCTGGTTTCAGCTGGGATAGAGTTAATTGTCTTCCTAGTAGCTGGTACAGTGCTATGTTTTTGAGCTAGGTATGAGAAGAATGTTGATAACACACTGATGTTTTCAGTTGTTGCTAAGTAATGTTCAGTCTAAAGTCAAGGTTTTTCAGCCTTTGATGCCCAGCCAGCAAGAAAGCTGCAGGGGCACAAGAAGCTGGGAGGGAACACAGTCAGGGCAGCTGACCCAAAGTGACCAACAGAGTATTCCATACCACGTGACGTTTTAGGAACTGGGGGGGAATCGCTGCTCAGGGCCTAACACGCACGTCGGTCGGCGGGTGGTGAGCAATTGCGTTGTGCATCACTTGTATATTCCAACCCTTTTATTATTGCTGTTATCATTTCATTAGTGTCATCACTATCATTATTAGTTTCTTCTTTTCTGTTCTATTAAACCATTCTTATCTCAACCCACGAGTTTTAGTCCTTTTCCCGATTTTCTCCCCCATCCCACTGGGTGTGGGGGGGAAGTGGGTGAGCGGCTGCGTGTTGCTTAGCTGCTGGCTGGGGTTAAACCACGACAAGTATTGGGCATTAATTCTGAACATTTCTTCTAAAAACACAACATCACAGACAAAAGACTAAAATACGCAAAAAGATCTGCATACGGGTCACACAGCAAGAACACAGAAAAACTAGAATACTTATTCCATTATGAGTCCTATTTCTTCAAATGTTCCCAGAAAACCTCACAAAGTCCTAAGAACATACCTAAAATAGTAAAAAACGGAATTACAAAAACTAATGGTGTGCTAAAAGAAAGCATAGTTAGCAGTTCACTATTATTTTTAGAAAGCTTGAGTCACTGAATCAATGAGAAAGAGCTGTTCTTAGTAACCATTAATCCACTTGATCTAACAAAAAATATTTCTAATTTAGCTCACTGGCCCTTGCAGGGCCTAACTTTAATCATACCCTGTCTGTCCAGAGGGTTTTATCAGACCTGGAAAAGTGTATCACAACACTACCAGGTTTAGGCAGAACCTTTTGATTCTTCCTGCCTCTCTCCGTCTCCGGTCAGTGTTTACCAGTAGCTACTAGTGCCAATGCTAATCTCAATGCTAACAGCATCCTTAACCCTATCAAAAACCCTTTTGGGAGCCATATCCACACCTAACTAGACAGCCTATGTCAGGTCAGCTCTGAATTTAGCCTGGCAGCTTCTTCTGGAAAATAACTTTACCTTTGCTTTTCTTGCAGTCCTACCCCTAATGGGGAACTACAAAACAGGAGCAAAAAATATTCATGTGGGATGGACCTCATTATAAAAGTGAGAAAGCTAATATTGGAGGTAAATGGATATTTTTTACTCAGCAGTATATGTCAAGGCCCTTTTATCCCATGCCCTGTCTGTTGGGGAAAGAGGCAAAGTATTTTAAGGTGCAAAGCAGTCCTTTGAATAAAGTTGAAGGACCAGCAGAGCACCTTCTTGGGAATTTTGCCATTAAATTTTATCGCAGCAAAAAAAGATTACGAATAAAAAGTGGGTCATCGGTCAATCAAGTAAGCAAGTGCAAAAGCAGAGGCGAAGTGAGCAGGGAGTGATTTGAATCACTTCCAACTTTCCTAAGGAGACAACCTCAAGAACACAGCTACAGCAAAAGGCATACGTTGAAAAGTTGGCTTTGGCCTGTCCTCCAAATGCTTAGGATCTCAAGCTGATAGGACAATGAAGACAAAGTCTCTGCTTCCAGCACAGCTGTTGTTTCCTTCTTTCTTCAGCACCCAGAACATGATTGAGAGCAGAAGCTACTGCAATTATTCGTAACAGAAATAGCAGATACATCATAGACACTGCTTATGGTTTAGAACATTAGAAACATGACCACAGACAAAGAAGTGCATCTAAAGGCACATTGGTATTCCTTGGTTTCTTTTAGTATTTTTTTTTTTCATAAACTGAGCAAGAACAAACTGAAGGCTCACAGAGTAGTCTCAGTTTGAGAATTTTTTAAGCTGACATTTGAAAATTTAGATCTGATTCAAATCGCCAAACAAAACTTATTTTGTCAAAACATACATTTAACGCGGGTATTTTTCACCAAAAAAATCTTTCGGAAAAAAATGTTTGTGTCAGTTGTTTTTTTCAACCTGTTTACAATCTTTCAATGTATGAAATCCCATTATGCAACTGAACTTCAAATGCTTTAAGAGAAAGCCTGAACACACGCATATATCAGGACCATACATCACTGGAATTTATTAAATGAAATCAAAATTGGTATTTAGTATCTAACTCTATTCAAAACAGTTTTTTCGTTGCTCAAATCTTTAATGTGACAGAGTCTTCGTCAAGACTCGCTGAAAGTAGTGGAACTGTTCCAATCTATTTCAATGATGCTTCCACCAGATCTCATATACTGTAGAATTATGAGATGTATTAGTTGCTCAAACATAAAAAAAAGCTGAAATTTTCCTTCTTGGAATGGAAGGAAGGATTTATTTTCTGCCATGGACAACTCAAAGCATAGGTAATTTCAGTCATTCCTTGACTGAATAGAAGTCCTCATTTTGTTCTTTACACATTGTACACTTTATAAGTAGAGCCCTTGTAGGCACAATTAATTGACTTGACTCATTCTTATTGAGAGTTCTAAAATCATAACAGAAGTTTTTGCACTGCATTTATATACTATGGAGACAACTCACAAATTTTTTATAACAAAAATTGGAACTTTTTTTTTTTCCTAACAGTTTAGTATTACTCAAATTCCTCTGCTTCTAGAACAAATCTGACTTACACTGATTTAAAAAAAAAAACCAAACACA
>VYZV01034298.1:22581-36862 GCA_013401275.1 Pandion haliaetus
GTCTGACTTTTTTGGAGCTGGGGAAGCTTCTAGCAGCTTCTTAAAGGAGCCACCTCTGCAGCCCTCTCCCCCGCTACCAAAGAAAACTGCGCCACACAAACCCATAACACTAGTCTATACAGGAAACAAGAAGGACTTAGGCTAGGTGTGTTTTGTTCCTGCCATGCTCAGCTGCTAGATGCTGTCTCAGTACTGTGACCCACACAGCCAGAAAACATCAGTCACCCCATCTCCAAAACACTCAGCTGGCAATGCAAAGGGAAATTATTTCAAAAGTACTTTCTCCCTGCTTCCCCACCACTCCCCCAGCTTGGGACTGTTTCACTCTTACCTGTCTGTTCCTCAAGCTGCTTGATCTAACATGAAATAAGAGTTGGTACTCCACAACAACATATTAAAACAATCTGCTTTCTGCTGCTTTCATGGGGTAGTCCCCAGGTCTGAGGAAGATTTTGAGAAGGGACACACATTCCTGAAGACCACCGAAGCCAAGATCGCTGCCCATATTCCATGCAGGAGGACGACCTGGGAACATGTCTGCCAGCTCTCCTTGAAAGAAAATACTTCCGTTTAGTCTTTGAAATTTCAGAAGGCAAGGAGCGGCCTTTCTAAAAGATACCTGGTAGGTGTTCCTCTCTTGTCCCCAAGTGGTGCTTTTTCCCAAAATTTCTTACAGTTTCAGGATCTGTGTGGCCAACAGTGGAAAGCTGGGTAAGTCTGAACCTGCACCAGAGATCCCTTCACTGTACTTGAAAAAAATTCTTCTGAGCTCTAAAATTGAGGAAAGAAATTTAACAACAGCTTAATCTGCCAGCTAAAGGCAGAATCAAGTAAAAGGCAAACTCCCAACTCCAAGTCTTAATTACAGTGCTATGAGCTGAAATTCAAGTCTTCTGAAGACCCTGCTGGAAGCACTGCGGGATTGCTTTCCTACCTAGATGGCAGAGGGATGTAAGAACAAAAAGGTTAACAATCTGTCATATATCAGAAGCACCAATCATATGAAAGGGCTATTGGCACTGTGACTTTTTTTCATTACAAAAAAACCTCAGTAAGAATCACCTGCTAATTAATTTATATTACAGCTGGCTGTGTTAGGCTGCCAGAAAAGATCAAGGTTTGTGGGCTTTTCTCCACTCTCTTTATTTACAAATTAAGCAAACATTAACAGAGCTGCAACATGCAATCAGACAACATCCCGTCCCATCCTGTTGGCCAATTCTAAGAAAAGCTTTACCCCCACACATAGCTAAAAGCCTAGTACCATTTTCCTATCATTTGTGGCAAGTCTCTTCTCTTTTGGGTGGTCTCAACTTCTAACTTCGTACCTCCCCGTTTAAACTTCTAACTGGAGCAGTCATTGTCACTTTCTGACATAAAGCGGAGCCAGTAAAACATTACATGGTGACCTACATAGAAAACCTGCGGAGCCAGCACAAGGGCACAGCTGAATGCTTTGAGATGCCTGTGTCAGTTCTTGTAAAGGAATTCTTAGTGTTACCACTTCACATGGAGTTAGTGTTTTGCAGAAGCAAAGGTGCACACATCATGCAGAACTGGGAACAATTTCTGTGGTGAATTTTTATTCACCCTTGCTTACCTTAACTGGAAATCCTTATTTGATGACCTGCTGGCATCTACACGGAAAAAGAATATAGGGTAAGACCTTATTCAGCCATCCCTTTTCAGAATCAGGTACGCTTAAGATCATAGGGAGAGCAGACCTCTGTTGACAGTTACAAAAACCTAAAATGAATCTTCAGTGAACCTTTTCTTTCCACTTTTCGACAGGCACCTAACTTGAAAGGAATGCTAGTGCAGGCTATTCTTTTCTGATGAAGTTATTTGTGTGACACTCCTTTTCCGCTTGTCAGCTTCTCATGTGTCAGAGGCAGTGCCATATAGAGAGGAAGCATGGTTGTACATTTGTGTGGGATATGGGCAGCCCTCTTGGCTTTAATGCTTTTCAAGAATGTGTATTTCTTTTTAGAATAATGATCGGAGTTGGGGAAAATCCAAACCTGTTTGTCAGTGCCTTCAACAAGGTATTTGTACTAAAATATTCCTTTTCTCTGTAATCCTAGTTTCTATATGAAAATGTTACATGAAACTGAAAAACCCCCAACCCCCCAGAAAACACACACTAAACCCTGAAACTCATACTACAATTTGAAAGGAACATGTTTTCTTTGTTATTCTTTTATGGACTGCCCAACTTCTCTATTAACCCAGTTTAGACAAGTTCTCGTTTTACTCTGAGGGGCCACCAGCAGAAATTTTTGTGCACTGGTCAGTTACAGCTACTCTTGGAAATCTTTGGTGAAAACATGCAGGGAAAAGAGGCTACCCATAAGATAAAAATCTTTTACGTATTACCATGGGTAAATGAAGATGGATTTTTACACGATATACATGGAATCCTTTCTACAATCAGTGGGTGTCAGAGGAATGCACAGATTTAGTTGTACAGATTTAATATCAAAATGGAGTCCCAGGGCTAGCAAGCAGAGAGAAAAGGAAAACACTGAATGCTACTCCACTTTGAGTCCTTATTAATTAGTAAGGAGAAATACAGCATTTTTCAGATATTTGTCATTAAAAATTGTTACCAAGATTTCTCTAGTGACAGGATCACATGCTCTTTTTTCTATTGCATTAGTAGCTTTTGTAGCCCATGTGTTATATTGATTTTCTCCTAAGAACGTATATGGTAGGTTTGGTATGACATTTCATTGCACTGATTTTGAAGATAAGGTGTAAATGAATGGACAATGATTTGTTTTGTCAGTGAACCAAGGTTGAACGACTTACTAGTCTTACTAGGATCCAGAGAAGAATTGATGTAACGTATTAGGTGCTGATTTTCTGGAACACATTTACTGACAATTTCTCATCCATATTCTTTTCTAAAAAGAAAACAGTATTTTCTAAACAGTGAAAATTAGATGTTCTGTATCAGCTTAGCATGTTTTGTGAAAACGGATGTTTTTGCTGTGAGATTCAGAAGTTATCAGTCTAGTAAGCCATAATAACCAAATGGATTAATTTCATCCAGAAAGATAAATGGTAGCATTCACAGAGCAATTAACATAATGTATATATTTTAAATAGTCATTCAAATAACCAAAATTGCCATCATAGAGTTTGCTGCAGAAGAAAGATGAGTAAAATTAATGTGTTTTAAATAAAATAGGGCCAGGGAGTAAATTTGAAAACTGGATTGAAATGCTAGTGGAACACTCATAGTCGGTGACTAGGACAAAGATTTTATATGGAGCTTCTTCTTTTTACTTTGGTTTTGCACATAAAGATCATAGCTTCTCAGCTGATTAATTTTCATTTTATGATCAAAAGCAGCACCTTGTATGACTTTCACAGTTATTTTGTCCCCTCACTTGTAGACATGGTACTAAGTGATGTTTTTAGCTACCATTAGGGAATTTGCCTTGATAGATCCAAACCTCGCTAGCATATAGCACATTCTTCTTTTAAGTGCTGCAACCTTTGAGACGTGATAGAGAAATTTCCCTTTGAAAAAAAAAAAAATCCTGATAAATCCAGACCTCTTTTTGCATTGGAAAAATACATTTTTATGTTTATTGTACTTCAGGATCACCAGACAGATATTACTCTAAGAACAGGCTTTGTTAACTACATGAGAAAGTTCCACTGCACAACCAATGGTGCAGAGCCAGGGTAAACTGCATAGGAGAGCTTTTGCTTCAAATTAAATACAGCCTGGGGTCAACGCCAGATCATCAGACCCAACCCCTTTACATGCCATTGAATTACATAGTACAGAAATGTCCCGTAACATGTTTAAAGCTTCCGGTTAAAGCAAGAATGTTAGTCCTCAAAAAGAAGCACCGGCCATGCTGTTGGTAGACAACAGGAAAGATGAGACCTGAAAGCCTTGCAAGATTAAGAATTTATTTGAGATATACCAAGATAATCCCAGAAAAGATACCATATAAAGGCCAAGAGCAAATGAGTAGCTCCAGGGCTTGTGGCTTTAAAGATTTTGAGAGACGTGTGTCTCTTGGATGGATTCCTTGGTGTCCGCTACAGTGTCCACCACCAAAAACCAAACCAACTGTTCCCACACACCTTTTTGCACAGTTTAACACTGCAGCTTTATCAACTGATTCAAGTAATTCACGTAGCACATTCTTGTGAAAAGTTGTTAAGTACTTTCTGTCGGCATCGAGTGGTGAAAGGGGAAAATGGGTTAAACGTTTCATCTTTATACCCAAAGAGTTTGTAATATTTTCTTAACTTGCATTCCTCTGGTTTGGAATCTATCCCAACTACTTAGACACCATTCATTACGTCAGTATCTCAGAGTTCCCCCACCCCAAGAGCTTTCATCTTAAAATCGCTCTGAGAGTAACAGAAGAGTCATACCAATGGGAATGCTGGCGCAGAACAGGCTACCTGGCATAAGCTTGCAAACAGGGACAAAAAATTTGAACCTAACACACCAGGTGGGGCCACAGTGGCAGGACATAGTAACAGAGGCAAGAAAATAAGAAAATCAAGGCACAGTCTGTACAACAGCACTCCAGGTGTGTGAACTGAATAGCTGTGTACGGAGGGTAATACTGTTCTGCAGCAGGTTTCTTATAGCTTTGGAGGCAAGACATGGGAAAAGAACGTTCCTTTCAGCTCAGTTAGAGCAACACTGAATAGTTTAATTGTCTGAGCTGTAAAACAGTCCTTTTGTCAAAACCACTTCTCACTAATTACTTGCCTGCCAAAAATACATTGCTCATTCCAGTCTTTGTCAGATATAATTGATGCAAATTCAGTTTTATACCAAAGTATTTGTTGTATATCTTTTGTGACATCTCAGTTTGACAGCATACTATTAAATGACAAGTGCTGTGGTGTAAAAGGAATAGTTATAATGAGTATTCTTAACTTTTGTATAAACTTATCGTATCTGATGCCTTATGTTTTAGAGGACATGAAAGTCATCTTCTTTCACTTTCCTCTTAGCAGAGGTCTGAGCCAGGTAAGCAGTCAGAGTCACTGCCATGACTTGTCAAGGAGAGGTTAATGGACTCAAGGGCACAGGAATGCCTTCCTGCACTCAGCTGACTGCTGCTATGAGGGCTGTCACTTGGGAAGCGTCCTGCGATGAACTCTAAACTTTTTTGTCTCAGTGTGTCAGTACAGCATATCCGTTTGTCCTTGGCTAGGGCTTACTGCACTGTACAGAGCATCGCGGGCATGTTTCTCATACAGTGTCCTGCCCTCCTGCCAGTGATTACTCTGGGGCTGGCCTGCCCTTAACTTTTCCTAGGCCTGTTCTTAATCTCCCTGTGGCTATTCCTGTCCCATGATTTCAGACCTTAATCTTTTTCTAACACCCACATTTGATTTTAAAATGTTCCACTTGGCACTTGCCATCTTTTAAAGAATCCTCACCTGCGCTGCCTATGGCCTTCTCTTGTCTGTTTTATTTTATGCATCACTTTCCACTCCAGAGAGCAATACTATTAGTGCACTGTCTGGACAAAGCTTCACTTCGTTATCAAATGCAGTGTTTTATTATACTGTAATTTTGTCAATTTCTCTGCAGCACTTAACAGCTAAGAGGTATCCCTTTTTAATCTCAGTGTTGGCTGAACCATCAGAGCTTATCAAGCCCCCCGAGTGCCTCCACGGGTCTTTCTTATTCTTTGATTTCTTGGCTGAGGCACTTCGACATTCTATATATGTGCCTAGTTGCAACCACTTGATCTTCTTGACACTTATAGTAAGTATAGTAATCCAACCACATGGATTTACTGTCCAAGTTGTATCCAGTTTCCTAAGAATTATCACAGTCAATTAAATATGTCTTCCACTTATACTCAGGGATTGTCCAGCTTTGATAACTGGAATAGAAGGCTAGAAAGAAACGAAAGTATAAGCCGAGTTCCTAGCTGCTGGAGGGATTTCATGCAGCGAGGGGGTGGGAATGTGGTACAATACAGAGTTATATATTTTGGTTTAGGAAATGAGCGGGTACACATGTCTGATAACTAGAGGAAACAACAGCTGCTGCTGTTGCCAGTGAAAAGAACATCTATGCAAACTGAGTTTAATGTTTATTAGCTCATCCAGTGCCGCATTCTCTAACTCGCTCACATTCCTCCCTGTGCGCTTGAAGAGTACAGTGAAAATCCAGGTCCTAATATCGCATCAGATTACATCGTATCACACCAAACTTTTCAGCTGTTGGTTTTCGCCTTTGTGGTTCTAGTGCCCCTGCAGTTATTTCTTACAGTTTTTTTAATAGCAGTAGTGATCTTATGCAGAAAACATCCTATTGCTTTGTTATTTCTATAACACGCCTCTTGACTTGAAGTGCATCCAGAGAAACACTGAAGATAGCAAACACCTTAATCTTCATTTGCACTTTTAATCCCATTCAAATCACGATGCCGCATTGTCTCTACACCTTCCCGTCTTTATAAAATGAAATCATAATTCCTTGATAATAACTTTCATAACTTTTTTTTACAATATTAATACTGAACTATAAAGACAGTCGCCTGTATAATTTGCGTCAGCAGAAACACTTTCCACACAGTTAGTGCAAAAGTTGCCTTTATCTAGCCACCAACTACCACTTCCTGATCTTTACCTTTTTAATTGCCTTTTTTTTTACGCCTTTTTTTTTTTTTTTCCAAAGGTGCTATGTTCTCTATAATCTAGTAGTGAGGTTCCGTTCCTGCTTTAAAAGATTCATCAACCTCCGTCAGACAGAGGTAGTTTGGGCTTCTGGTTTCATCACAGGAAGCAGTGAGTTCTGAGGAGAAGGATTAAAAACAAATACACGAGCAGGTACATATGATCCAATGTTTTGCTAATGTTTACCTAATTGGCTTTTAACAATTCGGCTATTTTGTTCTTCTGTTTTTAACTTCTTTGCTCTTTCTATTCTTTCTTCTGACAGTAGATCAGTATTGGCAGCTGCTCTGTGCACAGACCGCTCTGTTCATCTGGCTGCACAGCAGTAATTCCCCTTCACCTCACAGAAATATCTTGCTCTTTGTCAAAATAGCAACTCCAGTATTCATAGGAAGCCTTTCTTAACCATTTGCATCACTGACGAGCAAATGTTGCTATACAGTCTAACTTTTTGTATAATGTTTTAAGATCTTGATTTCTTTTGTGTCTCCTCTAGTCTATTGAGCATCAGCTTCCCAGCATCAGCTTTGGTGGACCAAACTCTTTTGTTTCTTTGCAGCTTTTTTACGTTTGAGAAATTTTCACTTCCTCAGGAATGCTCTTTGCTCATTATATGTGTGCGTTCTTCCCCAATTGCTTCCTCTGCTGTATTTTGTGTTGGACTGCATGTTTTTATACCAGTGCATGCATTCATGCATTGAGGGCAACAAGTGAAGCTTTAACAAGATAGTGATCAAGATGGCTGTGCGATGCTGGTGGGTAAACAGGCATTACCTTCATTGTGCAGCGAGGCAGCGCAGGTGTTGAACTAAGGCTGGAAGGTGATGAGACAGACCCTATGCAGAGCGGATAGCGTAAGCAGAATGAGGATTTGGAACCTCCCAGCTGCTAGCTGCCTGCTTGCTCTGACAAGCCACGGTGCTTTCCAGCTATACTGGGTTACTCTAGGGAGACTGAATGGCATTGTTAAATTGTGTACGGTTGAAGCAACCATGGGCCAGTTACCCTCAGCTGCTGAATCTTCCAGTACAGCACTCCCTATCAGCATCAGTGCACACATGAGCAAGTTCCCAGGAAGGAAGCAGAGAGCGAGCTCTTAGCATGCTACACTCTAAAGGAGGAAGGGGGGTGGGGAGTTAAGGCACTCTTGAGTACCTCACAGCCCCGGACAAGAAAGAAAACTTCAAAAGTTAATTTGAAAAGGAAGATTCTTAAACACATTTTGACCCTTGCAGAATACATGCTGTCAGTACGATCACTTCTAACTAAAAGCGTTAAACATAGTTCATACTAGAAACTGTAATTCCATTTCACAGCCAAAGTTTTGTCTCTCGGTAATGCAAAATGGACAAATAATTAGCCTGTCATTTTTTAAATTGAAGGGTATTTACTAGGCGATTGCTTAATTTCATTAAAAACTACAATGTTAAAAAAAATAAAGAAAATAATTAGTCTTAAAAGTATGAGGTTATTTGTTGAACACCTGTTTCCCAAAGAAAAGCAAACCCTGAAAATGAGATCAAATCAACCAGATTTTTGTTTTGCAATGTTAAGAAGTCCAATGTTCTCCCACGGTACTTGACAACTATTGATCATCTGTGCACAAGGAGCATACACAACAGAAAATACAAAATGGATCCTGTTATTCCTAGCTGCATGTGTTTGTGCTGCAGACTGGAAAACCAGAGCTAGTTGTTAATTGGCCAGCTTGAGGTATTCCAGAATTCCAGTAATTCCAGAAGACACTTTTGGTGGCTGGTCATATACCAGGATAGATTTCTGAGATCAAAAACTGCAGTCCGCTATATGAAATACAGTTGTAAATTGACAGGCAGTCACTGAGAAAGATGATCCTATATTAAACAATTTGATAACATGTTACTTGGAAAAATGCGTAACAAAGCAGTAGGATCAGGGGGAAAAAAAAAAAAAAAAAAAAAGACCAATTACCAACGATGGCGCATGCCCAAGTTCTCCAGCCTGCATTGAGAAAAGCTGTTTTGTCCTTCAGTGTTCAGCTGATCTGGTTGACGACCCCCCAAAATAATCTGGTAGGGTTGTCTGTTAAATTTGTGAAGTCCTGAATTCAACATACAGTTTCAAACATTAAACAACCAAGATAAGCATGTCAGTGATATAGGCAGCTCCCAAGAAGTTCTAGAAAATACACAGTGGAAGGGAAGGACTGGCATTCCAAAAAATCTCGGAAAAATACTAATCTTGAACCTCAGACCATTGAAAAATGCACTTACTTATTAGCTACTTTGAAGAAACTTCAATTTGCAGAATTGGTAAGGGATTTCCTATTTTACATTTAAGCCACAGAAGTGTTATGCCAATCAGAAGATAGCGTAAGAGTTTGTTCAAGACTTGCTGTGCAGAAAGTCTACTACAAGCACATCATTATTGCTTTCTCCAGCAACATCTCCAGGGATACTTGCAAACAAATGTCCTGATTAATCTGTCGTGAATTCTATAAGAAATTTAACAGTGACAGAAACCTGAAAGATTCCTGCTTATTTTGGGGATGTTATTTGGATCAAACCATGCTTAGGCATAAATGGGAGGAAAAGGCAAACCGTTCACCTGAAGAGCATTACATCCTGTCTCATCTCTCTCACCATAAATCAAGGAAAGAGTTATCTGACTCCTACTATGAGACCTCTGTACCCAGCGGTAGTTACAGACACGTCAAAAGGTAAGTACGCTTGACAGAAAAGGAGCTTCAGGGAAAGCAGTCAGCTGTATCCTGACGTGCGTCAAATCCCTTATAAAACTCTTGGGTTTGCCAGTTCCATGCATTAATTTCCTGCAATGGACATCTGCTTCTCAGAGGTTCTAGCCTCCTTCCCTATCACTCTCTCCACAGATTTTTCATCAAACCAAGTGAAGGAAAACAGAAATAATTGTACCCGCTGTTATGTTGTTTCTCATCATAAGGGTCCAACAAGGAACAAGAGCTTTCCTATGAACCAACTACCAGCTGTGAAAAGGATAAGCTGCTGAGTGGACACTGCCAAAAAAATCACCTTGCCTGAGGGAATGACAGTGTCAGAAAGTCAAAAGGAATATAAACTATCTAGACTTAAATACAGCCTGACCAACACTGAATCTCTCCAGAGATTTCATTTAGAGAAAACACTTGCTCATAGTATTAGCCTTGGCTTATTATTTTACGCAGAGGTGCCAGCCAGGAAGTCCGAAGAGCTACGTTTCTCATAAGGAAAAATCCACCTTTTCTATCCATACCCCTTGAAGCTCTGCTTCCCTTGCAGTTTAGATAGGCTGCATGGAGAAGGAGGAAACTACATGAGGAGTTTCACAGATGGGCTTTCAAGATGGTTACGTAGATCTTCAAGGAGATAGCTTCTCAGCTGGCTCTTGTTAAAGAGGCAGAACATTCGTGTGTCAAACAGAGCATTATGGCACTGAAGAGTTTCCAAAGTGCAGAGCAACTCCTTGAAAGCCTTCTGCCCATTTAACTCATTAGAAAACATAATTCCCACTGCTGGAAAGAAAGAAAGAAAGAAAGACAGCCTCGCTTTTTCCAGTGCTGCAAAGAAGAGAAGACTGCTGCTTTTGTAACTGCATGATTGGGTAAAAAAATGCCACTGCTTACAGCAATTGATCTACTGCCAGTCCCACTTTGTCCAAGAAGACGGAACACATCATCCCAGGAATCTTCATTTACCTGAGCAGCTTTTTGGAATATATTTTTTAAATGCCACAACAGCAAGAGGCGAAATAGTAGAGTTACGCACTATGGAGCAGCTTCCAATGGAGGAACAAAGCATGCAAAATAAGGGAAAAATTCCAAGTAGCTCAGTGCAAGTTTGGGACAGATCCAGTCCCGGCATTATAGTTCAGAAAGCAAAGGATTTTCCTTGTCTGGCATCAGAGGCATGACTTCTTTCTTCCCAGAAAAAGTTCAGTCTATGAAGGTAGAGCTAGACTCAAGTTTCTCAGCATTTCCAAATAGCAGACATCAGGGAAACAGCTGCCAATTTAGACCACTTAATAAAGGACCCATGGATTCATTCACTGCTCTGTCCCTCACACGTTATGGCTTGCAAGCAATTCTTTGGAAAGGTCTCTTAATCCTCCTACCTTTTAAAGTACAGTTGACTCCACAGAGCAATTGAGAGGGGTTAATTAAGAAGTCCTATGCAAGCATTCAGCTGTTTTATAAGATTCTTAAATGCACATTCACCTTTGAACTTATTTCAAATGCTGAAATATCCTGAGCTGGAAGTTAAGCATGATATTTTGATAAACCATCAAGTCCTTTCCTCTGGCATCATTCATGCAGAGGAAAAGCAATCATTATTTCATAACCTCTGTGGAAGGGCAGTTTTGCTCAAGTGTAGGCCAGCTCTGACACCACTTACTGTCAGCTAGACACGGGGCAATGCCCAGGCCCGTGAAATTTGACCTCTGACACTCTTGAAGCCTGTAACCCCTGCACGTGCTCCTCAGATCTCAAGAAAGGACTCAAGCTGCACTCAGGCACTGAGTTTTCATGCCCAGTGCTGGGGTTTGAGTAAGCTTATTATTGCAAGAGGATTAGCTTGGTATTGGTATTAACACTGTGATTACTCCTCAGACAATCTTCCTTTTCAGTATGCTGAGTTTCTGTTTATGGATTAGTCTGATTCTTTATTACTATTGTTGCTGCTATGGACAGCGCTATTTAATTATTTTTATTAAGTCTCCATCTCAAAGGCCCAGAGAATATCACAATAAACACATAACACAATAATAGGAAATCCATATACTATTGGGAGTACATGATACAAATTTAGTTTATGTCAGAACATAAACCAGCGTGATACTAACAATTAAATTCTGGGATTCTTTCTAGACTCTCCAACATACAGTAGCACCAGGGAAACTATTAAATACAGGGTTAATTTATAAGTACAGTTCTCTCTGTCTGGGTATTACAGTTGGTGCAAGTTACATCTGACAGCTATGGATTTACTGGCAGAGGACTAGAGAACGCAGCCCCATTTCCTGCCTTCCACCACCAGACACAGTACAATCCTGGTTATGAAACATGGCCGAGTAGTTTGAGATGAGAAAATGGTCTTATGAAACCAAAGTTCATAGGACATTGACTGATCCATTTCATGAGATTTACAGTTTACTCTCTTCCCTTCCTGTTAAAATTCAGGACTCGTGAAAAAAACTCCCTATCCATAAAATTCAAATACCACCCCCAAGCCCCCTTACATTCAAGTACTGAAAAGGTACTCCAAGGTTATACATAATAAACGTATATTTATTAATCAATATTCCATATGGAAACTGTAAATTCTCATACAAGCTTCTGGACAATGCTACAAGGCATTTCATAAAAGCCTACAGATATATGAACTTTTCACCCTTCATTCCCCTAACTTTTAAATGAGTATATCAATTTTAGCACAACATATTTGCCATGTTAATTCTTCTATGTAACCTTTGAATGCTCTATACAGAAACTTCATATTCACTCTATTTTATGGCGTACAGTAATTCCTATCTACTGTCATAATATAATCTGAGAGGAAGTGAATACAAACTTACTTTCATGAATGTTGAGAAATTAAGGAAACAGCTTGACAGAAAAGCAGTAACTACAACACAATTCATGCTAAATTGCAAGGAACCATTATGCTTGGTCTTAAAAAAAAAAAAAAAAAAAAAAAAAAAAGCCACCTTAAATCTAGAGGGAAAGCCAGATAGGTAGAACGATGCTCAGCTGCCCACAGACCGTACCTGTTCTATACAGTTTCACGCTCTTTGCGGAGAGAGTCTGAAATCATCCTACAAACATGCTGCCCCGTGAGTAACAGAAAAGTCATCACGGCACTTTGATGAAAGGATTCCTGAATCTGGTACTTGTGTCACACCACTTCTAGGTAAGATGCTCCCTTTAGCTTTCTCTGATACTTTTTTTTTAATTGCGGGTGGGGGAGGGGGGGAAAGGGGGAAGATTCAGCAATCCCATTTATTTGCTTTAGTTACACTCCTTCTGGGAGTTATTACACCTGGTCAGTCTCTTCACCATGGAAATCCATCCTACAAATGCTTAAAAAAAGAAGTGGAGAGGACTATAATACCAAAAAAGTGCCTGTCAGACCACTGCCACTTAGTTTGGTTTGGGGCTAAAGAGAAAGTCATGCACAGGCAGGGTGATGGGTCTTCATATTATTCATTATCAAGTGTATGGTTATAAAAAACCAACGCCTTCAACAACTCAGAGCTAGGGAGGTAGTTTTTAGAGGTTAAAATTGTTACGTATCAGTTTCAGAATAAATGCTTCGAACCCAAAAATTCACAAAAGAACTACAGGATTTCCTTCTATCATAAAACACCGACATAGACCGAACAAGAGGAAAACTTCATCCCAGTCCTGGACACACTATGACCAGTCAAGTCACTTAGAACCTGGCCTCGCAATCCAGTTTGTTTTCGCATCATTTCTGCAGGCTTTTTGGTACAAGGGCTCTCTCTTCACTATACGTAAGTTTAAAGTGGTAGGCAAAGAATGATCTTAAGTTCTGTGCGGGTTCAGTAGGAGTTATCACAATAGAAAAAAAAGCAGCTGAATAATCTTGGGGGAAGAATGGTGGCGTACTCCTCTGGAGTTCACTTGATGATTTAGTTATGTTTTATTTAATGCTGGCACATCTGAAACTCAGAACCAAACTGCTTGGACATGGCTACAAATAGAGGGCTTTTTTTAACAGTCCCCTTATGTGGATTCAACAGACACTTATATCAGACTTAGCTGGCTGTCACGTAGCCAGTTGAACGTCCATGCAGCTCTAGAGGTTTTGTATGGCTATGGCTTATATTAGCAGAACCTCTATGCCCACAGGTTCTGGGAATTCTGAACGTAGATATTTGACTCTTGAGAAATTACACCGTACTGTAAATAAAAATCCTAGACGCAGAAAAATAAAGACAAAATGGTATATGGGAAACAAAGAGCCAGGTTTTACAGTTAAGAATAAACCATCAGAAAATGCTGCCCTGAAGGGAAGCAGCAGTCGATACAGAATACTAGAGACTCTGGGAAACAAAGTGGAGTAAAAGGACCCAAAGATAGCACTGACGTTACAGACTGTCAAAACTCGGCTGCTTCACTGCACAAAGACAGTAGTTGCTAAAGTGAATAACTTTCTCTGTTGACAGGTGAATTCCTGAAGAACACGTTATCTTCTCACAAGGACAGCTTTCTTTTCCAATCTCCTTTTTTTCCTTCAGTCTCCCCCCTCCCTCTTACTAGAACTCTGTTAAATCATCGGGGATGGGGAGGCAGGAACAATACAGTGGAGAGAATATAGTAGTCGTATGTGTTCTTACCTTACATTTCTACCTTTGGAGAATATTTATATAAAAGAACATTTCTCTTTGTTCCAATAATGGCAGCACTGCAACAAAAGTATTCAATGGTTCTACTTTGTCAAACGGTGTAGTATACTTCCATTCTAAAAGGCTGTCTGCTTAGAGTTCTCCACGAAGTCTTTGCTAACGCTATCTGTCTCATACAGACCATTAAAACTCTTGATTGGCTGTATTGGGTCTACGTAGCAAGGTTTTGGGGGGGGCG
>VYZV01034298.1:36989-64448 GCA_013401275.1 Pandion haliaetus
AGGTCAGTGAAGAAGGAGGGGGAGGAGGTGCTCCAGGTGCCGGAGCAGAGATTCCCCCGCAGCCCGTGGGGAAGAGCATGGTGAGGCAGGCTGTCCCCCTGCAGCCCAGGGAGGTCCACGGCGGAGCAGATATCCACCTGCAGCCCGGGGAGGACCCCACGCCGGAGCAGGGGGATGCCCGAAGGAGGCTGTGACCCCGTGGGAAGCCCGCGCTGGAGCAGGCTCCCGGCAGGACCTGCGGATCTGTGGAGAGAGGAGCCCAGGCTGGAGCAGGTTTTCTGGCAGGACTTGTGACCCCGCAGGGGACCCACGCTGGAGCAGTCTGTGCCTGAAGGACTGCAGCCCGTAGGAGGGACCCGCGCTGGAGCAGTTCATGAAGAGCTGCAGCCTGTGGGAAGGACCCACGTTGGAGAAGTTCGTGGAGGACTGTCTCCCGTGGGAGGGACCCCATGGTGGAGCAGGGGACGAGTGAGGAGTTCGGCCCCTGAGGAGGAAGGAGCGGCAGAGATAACGTGTGATGAAGTGACCCCATTCCCCATCCCCCTGCGCCGCTGCAGGGGGTAGGTAGAGAATTTGGGAGCGAAGCTGCGGCCAGGAAGAAGAGAGGGGTGGGGGGAAGGTGTTTTAAGATTTGGGGTTTTTTTTCAATACCCTACTCTGGACTGATTGGCAACAAATTAAATTAATTTCCCCGAGTCGAGTCTGTTTTGCCCATGACGGTAATTGGTTGAGTGATCTCTCCCTGTCCTTATCTCAACCCACAAACCTTTTGTTATATTTTTGTCTCCCCTGTCCAGCTGAGGAGGGCAGTGATAGAGTGGCTTTGGTAGGCATCCAGCCAGGGTCAACCTACCACATTGTCAAAACATAGAGAACCTTCAAAGGTAGTGTTTGTTCTTAACTAAAATAATGTTTAACCGCTTAGCTTATTGTGTGCTTCTACTTCTGCTGGTCAAATCTTTACACCCTTACGCACAAGATAACTCATTAAAAGCCGTGATAAATTTACATTTAAGCTTTAAAGTAAAAGGTCAAATCCTGATACCCTTAGTAAATTTTTATTCAGGCTTTATTCAAGAAAGACACCTGTACGTATGTGCAGAAGAAAAAAATCTGAAACGAGAATTAAATAAAAGAGAGGAATCACTGTATAGAAACTCCTACTTCATTGAAAACTGTTCTAATTTTGCCCCTACCTGGTTTTACTTATGGATCTGAAACCAAAATAAGCATGGCTTAAAAGGAAAGAGGGCCCACACAGCCTTTTGTGAAGGCTTGTCCGTATCGGCTGAAGCACAGCTCATGTTGAGCAACACAATCTGTGCAGGAATAAATGCTCAGGAGGGCTGTAGCCTATTCAGGAAATGTCATATTTGGAAGCGAGTGTAGCACCCGAGGAAAAAAAAAAAAAAATGCATTGGCCACACAATTTAAACAACATCAGGAACCTGCCTGGTTCCATCTGTGAGCATGTTTAAGCCCACACTGACAACAACAACATAACTCGGGAAGGAGCTTTAGTTCCGCCAACAACTCACCACTCTGACTATCTGGTAGGCTCCTATTTTGACCTATCCTGGAATCTGATTTTTCTCTCTGACCTACTTAGGTCCTAAAAATTACTTGATTGCTTTGTGCCATGCTAGGCAGCTTGTACATCAACCTCCCTTAGTGTAGGCTAGCAGGGAGAGGGAATCAGGTGCTCCCATAAAAAAATATATATATTTGCATTTTACAAGGAAACATTACCGTTAGCTGGTTATTAGGGCTTATGCACTGAGGAGTAATAAAAAGTATATATAGAATAATGCTGGACCACATCTAGGCAGTTTAGTTAGTGCAAAGAAACCTAACTCGTTTTTTTTTCAGGAAAAGCTGTCAGGAAAGAAAATATTTAACTATACACACCATTAGCAAATATCTTTTAACCAGCTCCAGTTGACAGCAGCTATAGAATACCAGGGATATTTTTGTTGCCATTATTTACTCCTTAAAGGGAACCAGTAGGCTCAGAATGCATCCTGTCCCAGTCTTCTCTCCTTTTAACACCCCTGAAACTAAAGGGAACCTTCTTGCAACGTACTTGTTTTAGCTTGTGGCAGCTGAGTAGCAACATGGAATATGACTTCCTGTGCTACATTTTCCCTCCAAACATCCCTCCCAGGCCGTTTCTGCTGGGGCTCATTTGTTTCCTGAAAGACTCACTACCTGCAGCATTCCAGAAAGATTCATGTGGACATTAGGAAAACCCTTCCAAGATTAAAGATAGGAAGTCACTGGGNACATCACTCAGGAGTGAAACAGGGAGGGAGATGGGCTCCGCAAGCCCCAGTTTTCTACGATTCAATATGCTGTCCCATCAAAATGAGAAGTTATTCAAGGACGATTCACAGCTGCTTAGGAAGAATAAAAATAGGCCCAATCTGCAAAACTCAGATCCATAATTTACATACTGCAAAAGCTGAAGTGGACAAAGATTCAGAAATCTGGATTCAGGGACACAGCCCTAAGAAAACTTTGCTGTTATATAATACCAAGTCCTACAACTACTAGCATCAATTCAATGAAAAACCTGAAAGTTGCAGGTAATGGACGTATTTTTATGGCCTAGAATCAAGTAGGTAGAAAATCAAACCATTCCCAGTGGCCCTAGATATAAACGATGAATGAGCTGTACTAATTAGCTTTAACTTACAAGTGCAAATCAGGTTAATTAAAAATAAACTTTACTACATTACAGCACTGAACACATCCCTTTTCTTAATTCAAGTACAGATGAATAGATATAGCAAATTTGATCTATATGCGTTCACTGGGTTAATTAAAAGTCAGGCATTCATCTGCAGAACCAGACGGAATTTTTTATTTCTACAAGGGCTGTTGGGAACCCAGGATCCAGAAAAAGATGAAGAAGAAAAAAAAGCATCTGATCTCTGTTGAAGTTAAAAAGGTTCTTCAGACCAGGAAAGCTAAACCGTGGCTGACGTGACAAATGTTGACTCACGAGAAAAGGAGTACTAAAGCCTGCCACAGCCTGCCCTCTGCACTGTCTTTTTTTTTCTGTGGAGACTACTGTGTCTACAGTATGAAGAGGTTTAATTAAGTACATTGAAGTAGCCTAATACCAGTGCAGTTTTACCTTTAATGCACTGAGCTACAAACTGCAGGGGTTCAGCTGTGTCACACAATTAAGACAGCCCGGTCACAGGGAGCTCAGGCCACAGGCAGGGCAGGCAGCCAGACCCAGCGCCTCCGCGTTTACGGGCTCTTGCTGAGACACGTCACCATTGACCACTTGAGGAAAACCTATGCCCCAAACTCAACCTTTTTGCTGTAAGGAGTCTTCTTGCCAGGATGCTGCAACTTGTCTTTGCAGAGACTCCAGCATGCAGCCGAAGCAGATTTGCTACACTTTGTTCTTGTTTCTGCGCCATGGGCATTAGCCTGCAGGCATGAAGCCTTTCCTAAATAAGTTTATTATCAGCCTCTTCCTTAGGAAAGTCAGCAGCACTGGATGCAAAATGACAAAGTAAATCTGTATCTATAATTTTTGAGATGATCTTCTTGGCAGGAGCTTTAAATACACCTTCAGAAGCACTCGATTCTCTCTCACCTTTCCAGGAATATTCTTTTGAGAGACTACAAATGATGCGTTCCCTAATGTGCCACATAATCTCTTCGTACGGGAACTGTGTGTCAGGAAAAATGTTAGGCAGACTTCCTCTATGTGGGGAAGCCCATAAATCACCTTGTTCGGCAAAAATTCAAGTACAGCCATGTCTTAACTGGCCTCACAGAGGCTCTTCAAGTGAAACCTGATCCAACAGAGGCAGCAATTTTATTATAATGCTTCTGCCTCCTTCCCCTCTAAGTGCACGAAATAGTAATTCAGAGGCAAGAAAACACAACATGTATGATGAAGTATTTTTCAAGAACGCTTCCTCCATAACAGTTTTGACAAATATAAAGTTGTGCACTCACACGGGTGGGCTCCAAGGCGGTGCCAAGCAGAACATCTGAACATTGCTGGACAAAGAGGCTGAAGACGGGTGAATAAACTGTGCTACTACCTAGAGGTCCTCAATTGTCTTCAGTCCAAGCAACTTAATGCAACAGCCAGAATGGCAAAATTCACATCTAGAACTGGACAAGGTCCACTCTTGCTGGGTTTCTGCCATTACAATATGAAAAGATGCTCAAAGCACACGAGAACTGGCAATCTGCATGAGGTGAATCCAGTGAGAGAGCAAGAAGTTGGCATCTGCAAACTCTATCCCAAGCTTAGTTATTCCAGTGGACTATGAAATACAGTCAAGGAAGATGAGGGCTCTGTTCTGACAAGGCTACAAAATCTATGCTGGTTTATTCATAAAGCTGAGATAATTAAGCAATAATTCCTTTTTTATTTCCGCCACTACTTTGCCTGTAAAACCAGCTGATTAATTTGACATACCCTAGAATGCAGAAAACCAGTGCAAAATATGCTTCTTTAAAGTCATACCCTTCACTTAAAGGAAAACTATTGGGGAGTATAAAATTAATTCTAAGCACTATCACTAAGTACAAGAGAAGAATAAGCTTTAATTATGTCACTGTTACAGTTTTTAATAAAGATTTATTAGCAGTCAGTTAGCATGACAGCAGGTTCCAAATCTTTCAGTGCTGATGTTAGGATGATGAAATGTAAAACCTATTTGATTGCAAGGGAAGGAAGAGATTTTTAAACAAAGCCATAGGTCCAGAATACCCTGCATTTCCACATGCAGAATTTTCTTTAAATAATAATAATAATAAAAAGGCATGTATAAGGCAACGTAGTCTAATTGCAAGTACCGTAATCGTGAGTATACTTTCATTGTGTACTTATCATTAGCAACCTAAAGTTGGTAACCTAAAGATAAATAAATAATGTTACGTGTTTTTGCAGCACCTGTTTCGAGGGAGAGTCAAACTTTTTGCATGTGAACTTTATCATATTTGGGAGACAGATCAGATCATGGTTTCAGATAAAAATCTTTCCTCATCAGAAAGCACCTGACATTCCAAATTAACTTTGTCTCAGATTACATCAGCTCAGCATTCAGTGCTGAATTTTGAGTTGTACAAAACTCATCACTTTAATGCCAAAACAAAATCACCCAGCTGGGTTCCTACTTAAAGCAAGTGAGCGAGGCTCAAACTGTTCTGAAAATTCACTGTCGGTGTATTTTGGCATTAATAGACATCTCGTGTTGAAGACGTTCTGATTTCCCTTCTCACTCCTGTCTTGCTTTTATGTCACATGAAGAAATATGCCACTGACGTAGTCAGACGGGTAACCATAACTTCGTTTTGAAGGGAGCGAACGCACCCAAAAATCTGAGTGAAAAGCCTTATTTTTGTCCACGTTGCATGCACTTCTAAAAGACAGAGAAGCTGCAGGAACCTACATAGTCTAGCACCTGCAAAATCTATAAAGAAATAAGTGTTGCAGGTTTTTTCAGGTGACACAATTATAAATATGTGAGGAAGTGAGTTATTTTGACATGCTTCAAACTGTGGGTTTACTTGAAACAGATTCTTATTTGCCTTTTGATATGGAATCATTTGGAACTGAAAGATGGAAGAGTTTGACTCAGTTTGGGTATGCCACACTAGCTGAGATCTGATTAGGAGTAGGAGAAAGGGGGGCGGTGGGAAGATACAGGAATATGTTCTCCTCTTCCATCCCTTGGAAGTTTTAACACATATTTTAACACTTAAATTAGACTTTACTGTGTTTCTATTATACTTGAATGCTCATTTGCAGTCTTGTGCTGAGCAGTTCCATTTGTATCTTCCACAACGGTGATACCTCCCAAAGTATTTTTGCTATTATTACGACACCGGACAAGGGTTCAGTGTCGTTTCTGCCACCTGGTCGGGAAAAGCAAGGGGCAGTTTATCTCTACCTCCTCCCATTATTGTCTATTCCCCAGATGATTTGATCTTACTGGAAGGGGGGAGTTGTCCTCCTCCAACTTCTCCTGCTGGAGACAGCAGCATAAGGTCACATGGGAAACAGTCGGGGGGGGGGGGGAAGAATTTTTCTCCCCCCCCACCCCCTCTCGGCANCTCTGTTCTGCTCCAGAACTTGGTGGAAAAAAGTGGGGTGTGCTTTCAGACGGCAGAAGAGCAAAGATGGAGCACAACCGACCAGCAGCCCCCTTAGGAATCCTCTGTTGAAGAGAAGACATACAAGCAGCGCTGCCCTCCTCTGAGAGCGAAGTAGTCAAGGAAGAGGCAGAGAGGAGACAGGCAGAGAAGAGCAGGGACAAGAAATGGGTATGCTGGTAACACTGGCTGCAAGTGCCATTGCATGTTGCTTAGAAACTTAGAGCTGCAGTACTTTATGTAGTGGCAGAACATCAGTGCTGCCACACTCCACTGGTTTCCCAGAAGAAATTTACTTAGTTTATACAACACTGGAATCCTCACTGACATAGGGGGAGAGAGGTGTCTGAAGCAGGCGACAGGCATGAAAATCCTGACTCTACTGGAGTTAAGGATGCCAAATTCAGATTTTAGGAGACTCCAGACTTCTTGGCTGAAACAGTGGGAAAGATACTGGAATACACAAACGAGAGAAATGCCTTTAAAAAAATTACATCTCCATCTAATTTTTCCCCAATATAAAGAAATCTCAGCTAAGAGAGAGACAGCTCTGTGGAGCTCACTATTGGTCTGTTGCTATTAATTATGGCCACTTCTACTTCAGCGCTAGAGAAGTGTGTGACAGAGCACTGGCAACTGTTTTTCTGTTTTAAAATAGCACTATACAACTTCACTAGGCTAAAGAGCTCAATAGCATTTAAAATACACACACGTTCACATTTATCTCTTGAAGTATTTCCTTGCCAGGCAAGTTTTTCCTCAACTCTAATGAGGAGTTCAGAAACAGTTACACAGTCTTTATGAATGCTTTAAGCAGAGGAGAAATGCCAGGAAAGGTAAAGTAATTAGGTCCTTGGTGTGAAATTAGCTGCTAGACTGCAGCCATGGAAGAAAGGAGAAAGTAAAAGTTCTAGACAAAATTAATTGTCTCTCATAGGCAGCGATCAAGAATATAAGCTCCATAGCACCAGGTGATTGAAAACGTCAAGCTAGTGGGAGCAAAAAACATAACGACCGGAACTGCTAACAACATGTCCACCTCTGTACGTGAGACTGAAGGCAGGGAAAATCACTGCCTTAATAACAGCTCGCTCTAAGGAGGAACAGTCAATACAGAACTACACCATGTGTCAATTACCTGCTTAATTGCCCCACACGTGTCACTACATACACCTTTTAAAGGGTTACAAGCAAATTTTTGCCAGACGCTTTCCTCAGCAAACAGACCCGTCTACGCTCAGGATGCGTTTTTCCCATTTGCACTGCCTTTTTATACAATGTAACAGTTAATGTTTCATGGCCCAGGTGACTGCCGCTTAATTTCTCCCTCCTCCATGGCCAAGAGCAAATTCTTCATTACTTATACTTGATAACTGAAACAAACATCTCCACACTATTGTCTGTTAAGTAGAGCAACACATATTGATCCATAATTGAATTAAACGAGAGTCAATTTTGCTTTGTTTGTACAGACAAGTAGAACCAAGAACTCTTCTGAGAAAAGCAGAAAAGATTTTTAAAGGCTATGAGAAAAACAGTTAAAGTGGCCCCTCAGGACACACTGCAGCTTCAGAAAATATTCTTGCACTGCTGGACTCAATAGGATGTTTTAACAGATCTCTGCACAGGCTCAATGAATTTCTAGCTGCGTAATCTCAAGGTATTCTGAGCATGGAGAGCGCACAAAACCAAGGCTGCACCAACACATACAAATTATTTTGTAGAAACAACGTTACAGAGGCCACTTCTGGAATTCAGCGCACAGGCAACGTTAACATGCACTTCCCCTTTCCCCAACACGTCTGTATTTCTACTTGAAAATATTGCCCATCATAAATTTCTGTGTTTGGTGTGCGTCTCGGGATCTGAGACTGCTCTATCGTCAGTCAAAAATCCTGACGCTACAGTGCCGGTGCTGTACAGTAATTGCACTCATGTTTATTAATGCTGGACACAGCATCAAGAGCTTTACACGCTTTAAAGGCCTGCATTTCTACAGC
This sequence comes from Pandion haliaetus, assembly GCA_013401275.1. NCBI lineage: Eukaryota > Metazoa > Chordata > Aves > Accipitriformes > Pandionidae > Pandion > Pandion haliaetus. The sequence goes on from VYZV01034298.1 coordinate 45,122, forward strand.
TCACCTTCACTATGTAAGTACAGGCACGCACAGCGAGTCACACATTTTCGGCACATGTGTTCATTGCACGTATGTAATAAAATTGCTTTATCTGATAGGTTGGCTGAGCATGTCACAGCATGGTCAAAAGGAGAAAACCATTCACAAATGCTAACTCTAAAATGCCTTAACTTTGGCATTATGGAACTATTCCATTCCCATGAAAAGTCATGGTGTTACACGGAGTCTTCAGACCCAGGGCACCTGAGGAATCCTCTCATTCTCTGGTGAGCTCTGGTGACATCACCAGAGCCCCAGTAGTCCCTATGACTTAAAGCCATTTCAGAATCTTGGCCCAAAAGTAGTGTCGCACATCAATTGATCCTAGCTAACTGCAGAACAGGAGATTTTCAAGCACTTCTGTTCTTTACTGCAGCCCTAAATTACCCAACTGCTACCACAAAGGAGTACCCAAAATCTTCATTACATCAAAGTCCTAGGAACAAAATTGAGACAAGATTGCTTCCAGATCAGCCACGGTTTACAGCCATTTCAAGGGAGAAGAAAAGGATAGATAGCACCATTCTGTTGAATATACCATCACATTGCAAATTAATTTTTATCACATAGCCCAACAATGATTTGAAAGACAAGAACCTTAACCTGCGAGGGTGCCTAACTCGTATGGTAACTGCTGTCTAACTGCAGTGAGTTATTTGCTCTTATGCGGACGTGACTCATGGCCTGTGAATAACAAGAACCAGTAGTCAGCATGAGAAACTTTCAACTCATTGTTATATTGTGCACTAGAATACAAACTCTGGCCTCCAGCCCTGGCAAAAGTTCATCTTATTTCAAGAAAACAAAAATTAAGCCTTAAGTATTTGTTTTAGATCCCATGTATGTCAGGTCATTACAGCTTGTACGTCATACATTGATTTAATAGACTGTATATGCAAAAGAAAAGGCACGGCTACGCAGAGGAAAGCGTTTACTGAATTCTAGTGCCTGAATAAACATTTTACCTAAGTTTTACATTTGGTATGTCACATGTGTATTCACCGGAGGCAATATGTCCAGGAAATGTGAAAAAAACAGCATAATTGTGTTCAATATCCACATACCTTGCCAGGTAGCATTAATTCTGTAACCAGGCTTACGAGGAACTGAAATTTGAGGACCTCTGTTGCCTGAAGGACAAATACAGCTATTTAAATCCCATGAATCCCACATGCCAAAGGGCCCTGATTTGGTTCCTGAAGAAGAGGTATGGGGAAAGTGGCAGTAAGGTAACATTGTTCTCTGTGGTGCTTGCTGTACCTGATGCCCTATTGTTAAGCTACAAAACAAGTGGTTACAAACGGCAAGAAAAGAAAATACGCAACAGTCTGATCCAGAAAAGTCTTTAACTTTTCCTTGCTTTGATGTGTAAATGCTAAGTGAACCCCCACCATCACACTCAAAGAAAAACTGATTCATCCAGGTAACACCCACAATAAGTGCTCCCGTGAACTCTAGAAACTCGAGGACTATGAAATCAGGGTAGAAAAGAAGTTATAAATCTAAGCACTCATTAACTCTTAACAATAGTTTCTTTTGCCTTGTTGTATCTAATATTCTTTGGGTAAAGCAAATGTTTAAAAACCAGGGTGCAGACAATGCCAAGAAGGCAACATTTTCAGTTTTTACTTCCTGGTGTAGCATGTTTGTAGGAAAAAAGCCCACAGACTCCGGAAGAACAAGCCAACAGGTTCTGCGGCAAGAGCCAGCAAAACCTGCGACCTTGCAAGGGCGGTGTTTCAGCAATTCAAGGAACTTAAATGCTACTGGGTTTACAGCCAAAACAACCACCCACCTATATATATATCCTTGAATCTAGTGCAGGCAGATTGTTCTCGATTGTTCTTTTTCACTCCGTAAAAGGATTTTAAAAAAGGAAAGAGACTTAAAGGTACTCACTTTTACATACTGTTAGGTTACGAAATGGACTCTGAAGTTGTGAAGCTCCTAAGTTTTCCTCACAGTGTTGCCATCCGTAAGTGTGCTGCACAAGCAGGTTTGATGCAGTCCCCCTCGGAAAGCTAACTCTCTGCTAAAATGACCCATCCTCTGACACCATGGGGAAGGGATGGTCCCCCCAGGTCCCCCCCCACAACCAGCCCCTGGCCCCCCGCCATGACTCTGAAGGGGAGCCGCCTGTGCCTTCCCTCAAAACAACCACACCACCACAGCAGCAGCAGCAACACCTTGTGCCACGAGTTTCACTGGAAAAAGCTGTTGATTTTTTTTAAATAGAGAGTACTTAGAGCTCGGATTTTTAAGGCAAAAGGGGGAAAACAATGTTGAAAATGGATCTCCCCTTCCTGCCTAGTCTGTCCTGACAAGATGGAACTTTTCCTTCAGGGTTCTTGTCAGCTCACCGAGGGGTGGCGGTTCCCTGGGCAGGAATACCACAGAGCCCTCCCGGCCCCTCTCGCCAGAAGCCTTGTTNACCCCACTGCAGAGCTTCCTGAAGGTCCCCCCCCCGCCCCGCGTTCCAGAAGGTTCTCCGGCCCCTGCAGCGAAACAGCCCTGAGGAGCTGCAGCATGAGGGTCACAGCTAGCTGTGCCCACCTGTGGGGTGCCCCCCCACCCCCGGGCCCCCAGCAAAGAAGAATAAGACCGAGCTTTAGGAAACCCTCTCCGTCAGTCCCTAACACACAGAGGGTCTGTCTTTGAGGAAGGTGGGTCACAGAGCTCCCTACGCGATGGCAGCCACGTGCCGAGCGATGGCGGTGCGCCGGAAGGTGAGATGTCGGCTCTCGCTGGGAGCTTTTTCTTTCTGCATATCTGACTACCTCTCAAGCTACAAATTAATTTACCAAGGTGTATCGAAAGACACAGTTCCCTAGCTATTAACGACGTTCCTGCCTGCCTATGTACGCTGTCTATGATGAAGCGGCTCTCTGCGAGGCACCAAGGAAAGCACCTGGATCAATGATTTTGTTTGGGATGGTTGCTAAAACCCTCTGTTTAAGTAGCTACTCCACTGCTGTTCCAGTTCTTAGCGTTTAAATGACTGAGAAGTAGAGGTCATTAAAAGAGGTTTCTTGGAAGTGCTGAACATTCAGTAATTCACTGACAGGCAGCACCTCTGAAGAGTGGTTTATCTTAAGGAAGTAGTTACCTCCTTTATCTTTCTTTCTTCCTTCAACATGAAAGGACGCCATTTTGGCAGGGTGCAGGCCAGGGGAGGTTCAGGGCGGCCAACCTGCTGCTGTATATTTGAATGCCATTGCTTTTTATGGCTGTGCAGAGGAGAAAACTGCCAACAAATTTCTTGTTGGCACTGTTGTAAATATTCTGTAATTCCAATAAAAGTCTAGGCAACTTCTTACGCTTCCTCAAGACTCAGAGAAGTAGGTCCCTAAGGAGAGGAATTCAGTATATGGCATTCATGCTGCTGCTTTATTTGACAGTTTAATCTCACAATCCGGATGCTTAAAGAAACGTGGCTGTTTGTTCTTTCTCTTAAAATGGTGGTCTTGAATTCCCTCCCATTGCCGCTCAGGGTCACGGAGCTGGCAGGCGTCCGACTGATGGCCTTACCTGCTGTGCTGTCTGTGTAACTTTCAATAACAATAATTTTTAACCCTTACAGGTTAAGAGGCTTGGCATTGCAGCTCGGCACTTGCTTTGCTATTGAATTAGCACACGGAGAAGGAGCCGATAGAGTCCCTACATGAAATTGAAAAGGGCTTATTTTATTTACCTTTCATTTTGAAACGTCCTCTCACTGAGTAAAAATTTAAAGTAGATAAGCAGTTTGACCAATAACCAACTTTAAATATTACTGTCTTGTCTGCGGATGGATTAAGGACTACAGTCATAAATTACTTATTTTTAATGTCACTCCAGAGTGAGTGTTGTTGCTGGCTAAACGCAAGAAGTGCTTCCTGATTATTAAAAAGGATTTCTGGTACAGAATTTTTGCAGACTGGCGACATAATGCAGACTTATCCAGACAACCCCATGATCACTTCCTTAAAACAGTTTTTATCTTGCTTTTCGATACCTTGAGGATTCTTGAAAATACCTGTTCTAATATATCTTAGCCTCCTCCTTGCTTTTTTAACAGCAGGGTGGGGTTTTTTTTGGTTTGTTTTTTTTTTTTTTTTCCCCACAGCTGAACAACACTGACAGCTGGCAGCTGTTGTGGCTAGGATTCAGACAGCCTAACTTTTAACTGTAGGTGTCTAATCTAAACTATTTTTCAGAACTTCCCATCTAGTCCCTTCCTAACTAGAGAAAGGTCAGCATCTGTAGAGGACAGTTCACACATTCCTCAAAGAGTTGGATTTAAGATGTTTCTGGCTGTGGCTATTTCTCTCCTGGGAATGTAAATGACAACTAGACTAAAATTAGACAACAAAAGTTAGGTGACACAAACCCAGGCCTCAGTTTCCACTTCAACGTAAAAACCCTGACCATATATTTCAAGTTGCTGGTTTTGAATTGCCTATCCTAAAACTAAGGATTACCTGACACGAACGTGATCTGAGCTAGGCTGCGCAATGCTCCTTCCTTTATCCAAAGATGCTCAAGCGGTCAACACTGAATAAAGTAACCGTGGCTGGTGAAGAACAGGATATAAGACCTATGCTCTGAGAAGGCTCACAGGTACTTCTCACATATCCCACTAAGGAGTCTTTATGCATGCTCAGGGTCTCATTCATGATCAGATGGAAATTTCCCCAAGACAAATTGGCGGTGGCCTTGGGATTTTTCTTGCTCTCGGCTCTGCGGGATTATCTGGGCACATTTTACCTGATCCACAAGGGCCCAAGGCACTTAAAATAATCACTGGGTTTTGCAAGCAATTAATTTTATATTTCTGAAGAGTAAAGTCCTTTAGCCTAACTAAAGTATTTGGGTTTAAAGTAGAAGTACTTTATATCTCATAATATAAAGCATGGAGGAGTTCATCATCTCTTCTGGCCTCAAGTCCCAGGAAACTCTATAGAATAAAGCTGATTTTCTTGAGTGGGATTTTGCACTCAGATAACCAAATTCTTTAGCGTTTAGGGAGATTATGATTAATTCCATGATTCAATTAATTTTATAATTCAGCTTCAGTCCAGCAACAAGTTTATCGTGCAAGTGGTTTGATCATGGTATCGTTCACCGTTTAGTGTAATTACAACAGTAGAATACCTTCATAAACATGCTTTCTTGATTTTATCATTGCTTTATAATACCTATCTCCTTCCAGACAGGTGTGGTTGGATTACAAGTATGTACTTTGACCTCCTCCACTTCTGAACATAATAGGAAACTGCCGGTTTTGCCTAAGGTACCTGGATACACATGCAAAATTAAATCCTTTGCTTTTAATTTATGTTCTCCAATCAGTTGTCATAGGATCCGACATGACATAGAACAAGCGCACAACTTTTTTTTTCCCACATCCATCTATTTGGACTACTGTTTGCCTTGTTCTCTTTGTTGTGATAAGTTCAGATATAAATAACCTGTTATAAAACTCTCCGCAGGGAAAAGAAACAGCGAATGAGTTATCAACTACCTGAAAATATAACTAATAAAATATGGAAGTATAAGAAAGAAAAGATCCATCTTAAATAAAGCACATCATTTTAAAAAGCGATAGTCTTAATGATAACTAATTTAACCATGAAAGAAATGCAAATATTTAATTTTCTTTTGGAAAACATATATTGATGTGTGGAATTCATCACCATTCCCTGATCAAATGAAATGAAGTAGCATTCGATTTAGATTGCAGTCTCAGAACTGCGATGGCAATGTATTAGATCTTGCATCATTTGCAAAATCTCAATCCAGTTAACAACTTGGAAAACTGTGATCAGTAGCATTTTCACTGATGAAGTCTACGTCTCAACCTCAAGAATATATTACCGCAATGATGGTAATTTGCTCTAGAATAAGGCACAGAGAAAAAATGTGTCTCTCTATTCCCACTGCTGCACTATATATATATAAATAGTTATGAAGAAAAATATATATTACTGTGCCCTACACTGATCCCCTTATACTTTTTGCCCTTTTGCTTTATGTCCTTTTCTAGACAGTGGAAGAGGATGAAAATTATCAGCCAATAAAAACTGCAGCAAACACCAAAGTAATGGAGTTTAACATACATCTGCCATTCCAAGATCAAGCTCCTGTGACACAGACTGTTTTAGGAAAGCAAAGGTGTGTAAATACGAACATCCAGCTGCTTAAAATAGGAACAGATATAATAACACACTTCTATCTGCCTTGCGTGCTGAACTACAATTTAAGTTGCCTTAATTGCTATTCATCTTCATTTTGGTGTTTCAATAATACATGACATTAATAGCAGATATTATGACACATTTCTTTGTCAAACATAGTCACGTACTGAGCAGTGCACTGGGAGAAAATGATTGAGGAAACTGTTGAAGTGGAAAAAAAAGGTCTTTACTATCATGCAAGAGGGCTGAGCTTGCTATTCTAGTTTTTAAGTTCTAAGCATGCTGATCAAAACCGCCAACACCCAGGATACCTAAAAAGTTTTCCTGATAGACTTGGCTAATTTTCCCAATTTTTTTTCACTTGTTTAGTATCTGATTTCAGATGGAATGAGAAGTGGGTTTTTTTTCCCAAATAAGAAGTACATTAGGTATAAATTCTCCACTGGCCTCTGGCCCTATCACAAACCGAAAATAAGGAGTCTACCAGAAAAACGGTAACAGTCGTCCCTCACCCGCACCCCCCCGCAAACCAACCACACCTTCCAAAATGAAATTTAGGACAAAAATAGAATACTGAAGAGTGACATACCTTGCATTCTAATTAATCAATTATTTGCTTGATTAACTGATTTTAAAATTTACATAAAGACTTCACCAAAATCCTGGGTTGTGTTGTGTTACAAATAACATTGTAAGAATGTTATTTACAAAGCACATTTTTTGTTTTCCTGTTGTCATATTTGTTGTTCTGTTTGAGTTCCATAAGCATAGATTACCTTCACGTTTACGGGTGCACACTTTACTCTTACAGCATGTGCTACTTCAAAACTTTCTTGGAAGACCAGATAACATTCTACTAAAGGCCAAATGAAGCGTGCACCCACAAATGTGAAGTTTATCTACGTTCATCCTGCCTTGGATGCAGGACGTAAACCCGAGTTAAAGAAATGGAACAAAAGCCAGAACAAAATGTGCTCTATACCTGATAGATAAAACAAATGTGCAGTTTGAAGAAGGTAAGTGGCAATTATACCTGACATTTCCTCAACTGCATTTGATTATCCTGCAGAAGATTAGGTGGGTAGTTTCTGATCTTTTTGGCTCATGTTTAGAATAATTTTATTACAGGTTCCAGGCTTTGGTTCTCTCGCTGGAATCCGCATCGTAACTTTGCCTTCTTAAAAAAGTTTAATGCAAACTCATTTTAAAACATAAGTTTTTCAGGCCTTTAAGAAGCAGGTGTTCTGCTCAACACAGCCTATATCTGGAAAGGCTAATCTGCCGTTATTATCCCTACTGTGTAATAAAATCTGAATTGATGCAAAGAGCCTACATTTTACTGAAGTCCCCTATATTTGCAACTGGCTAGGCATATCAAAAGCAAAGCTGTCATGCAGGTTTTCATCAAGTAGCATGACTCGTACACAATATTCACTCAGCCCACATTTACTTAACTTTTAAAAAGTACTCTGCTGAGCAGTTCTGCAAGTGCTCAAAGGGCAAAGCTTGTACAACAGTTCTCCTAACCCAGTTCTCCATCCAGGTTCCCAAGTTACTACACAAACAAGAAACAAAAGCAGGAAGCTAGGTTATAAACAATTCTGGCAGAGGAAAACTAGGTGCAAGAAGATTCAAGTGCCGTCATACCTCTATTGCTGATAGTGCTTGGGTTTTATTGAAAGACGGATGATTCAGATTCAGACTTGCCACAGTATCTATTCGAAGAAGGCACTTGGGTATCTGGTTATCTTTTCTAATACCATCCTTTCTGAGAACATGGACTCGTATCTGCCCGAGTAGATCATTAATCATTAATTAAAAAGAAGCCAAGAGGGGTCAGAGCAAGACAAAAAGGTCAGGATATTTAGCAGACCACAGGATTATGACAGATTTTATAACCCATGGAGGTGCAACCACAAACCGTGAAGATATTCAAAGACTATTGGATCCACACAGTTCCAGGCCCAGCTCACGTGCCACCACCCTTCTCGCAGACCTCCCTCCCTGAATGAGGCATGTAGAGCAATTGGTTAACCTGTGTTTGAGCACACGATCTTGTTTACTGCCACTACTGAGGCTCCGTGACATCAGTGGCTCAAGGCCCTTATGCAATCCATCAGCCTTTGCGGGTATTTAAACCCTTGGTGCTCAAACTGATGCAAGGATCCAAACGTGGGTCTGGCTGCTGCAAGTGGAGCACACCTAAGAGAACAAAGATCTCTTCATAGGCCCATCACTAAATAGCATTGAACTACTAGTTTTCTAACTAACCCTCCTCCTCCCCCCCCACTACTAAAGTATGAGAACAGCATGAGCATTAATTGAAGTATTTAAAATATTTTGCGATTCTCATCACATAAAAATGTAAGCAGCATGAAGAACCCCATCACAAAGATGTGCGTTATTTGTATCGAAGACACTCTATACCACCTCTAAGTAGTAGGCAGCTAGAAAAAGAATCCATAATTAGGGAATGTGCCTTTCAGGGCACTAATCCTAGTAAAGGGTAGTTCCGAGTTAGCAACAGTGTAATTACAAAACAACTCCATTGACTCATTCACAGGAGCTTCCCTTCAAAACCTGTCACTTCATAGCGGTCTCTTTTTTTCCAGACACTTAACAGCCATGGTAACTGGAAGTTGCACTTTGAGCACAGAAATTACTGAGAGTTATGTGCGATGCTGGCTTTGCATAAATCAGCATCAGGTGTGTAGCCTGCTTCATGCTCTTGAACAGAACGATCAGGCATTTTTCTTAACTCTGAAATTCCCCTTTGTGCAAAAGGTTTTGCGTGTGTGTACGCAGACAGTTAATAACTTGACAGGCATTTTAGTGCCTTAGTACTGCTAGAAATGGTAGCATTTTCTTTTTAATGATGTCCAAACAAATTATCTGTTAAAAATAAACTACACGGTAGCACAGTGGGAAACCAAATTTAGCAGGCGGAAGATCAAAAGGAATTAAGTGCCAGAGCTCTGGCCTATACGCTCATAAAAATTGATTTGACTTAATAAGTTTAATGCAAAAGGGAATTGCATTGTGCGCACTGCTTTCCTGTTGATTTTTAAAAAGTGTGGGAGCACATCTTCCCTGCTGATATCCATTAACTATGTCCATGAATACATAAATATAAACTGGGTGCTTCACTTTTTTTTTTTTTNTTTAAACTAACTCTTATCAGCATTTTATAGCTAAGCACACTAACTGGATTCACACAGAAAAACTGCTAGCAGCTGCTACTTTCAACTCACACGAAATGCTCACTTCTTTTTCCTGTATCATTATTAAAAAAGTAAAAGCCCTGATTTTCTAAAAAAATTTTTTAATAACCCTCTGTTTCAACAAAGTGTGGAAGTAGCGTATCATGAGAAAGTAAAGGTAGCTGTTAAAAGCACTATTTAATATTACTTAATGGTATTTTGTGAGTTTTGGGTTTTTTTTTTTTTCGGGGTGAAAATTAGCTTGGTTTGAATCAAAAGTTGCTGTGGAATAGCGTAAATATTTAACTTATCAAAACAAGCAAGTACTTCCTGTTTATATTAGGTCTTGTAATCAACCTCTAGAAGGCGTGAAATCCAAAGACACAATGCTTATCAATCATAAAAAAAGACTGCCTTGATGCATTCTTGCACCCGCTTCTTACCTTCTCCGTTTAGCACTGTCTTGGACCCTTGCTCTTGCGAGAGTGTACGGAGTGGCACGACCATTTTTCTGCAAAATCATTTTGCCTGTATGAGAATGCATGTGCACGATACCTGCTTGGCCGAGCAGCCACGGCTCTTAAACAATCCTGGCATTTGATCAAGGACATTTTTCATATTTATGTTGATAAACCGGTAGTCTGTTTCCATTGTAGCTGCTGCCACAGTCACAAAGCAACAAAGTATTCCAACTCCAAGAGTATCTGAGGTGAAGACAAAAGTTGAATGCAATCTGAAATGCTGAGCTTAGGTTAAGATATGACCTTCCTTACCTGTCCTTGACTAGTCGGAGATCTCTTTGCTCCCTGATTTTATTACACCTGTTTATCTGCTGGGTGTTTGATATACATCCCATAAACCTAACTCTGCGTTCCATCACATAACCATCTAGCCATACAGCTGCTATGCTTAATGAGGATCCAGGTGCCATGGTGCAGTATCGGGGCGGGGGGGGCTGAGGGGGAGGTTGTGCTTGCCCGTTGCTCCCCAACACTGAAACATTGTGCATGGAACTGAGTGGTGAGAAGGCTGGGACTTATCGAGAAGTTTCTTTTGGGATTACTGAGCCCCAGTCGAGCCTGGTTGAGAGCTGCCTTATTACAGAGCAGGCAGCAGAATCTGGCTGCTGGAAAACAGGCCTGTGTGTGTCACACATTAACATCAATCTCATCTTTGTCACAAAGACTTTAAGTCCCCATCTGGAAGCAGAACCAAGTCAGATGACCCAATTTATGAAGATCCTTCTGACACCCCCTTGTCACTATTCTCTGATATTCTGGTCTTGTTTGAAAAATATTAAGAGCCAGACTATGACAGCGCATTAACTTGAGCTAGTCTAGCCTTTCCCTTACTACCCACCATACCAGAGAGAAATTAATTTCAAATAGAAAGCGTTGAGAATCTACCCTGATTTAAGTAGCACCAGGGAAAACAGCATTAAGCTGTTATTTATGCCATGTATCTTTTCCTTTGATAGGCTCCCGAACAAGTTGGAAACCTGTCTTACTAGCAAAACCAGACCCCATTCAGATGCTTTTGAATATTTTACTGCACATATCCCTTCTAAAGAGACCATGTCAAAAGCATGTATTTGCTTCTGTGTGCAAGTTCACTACAGAGGTAGCTATTTATTATAATCATTTACAGGAAACTGTCATCAACTTTTATGCGTACTAAATGAGTATTCACAGACCATGAGCATGAACGAGCTCTTCTTGTTTGGGGCCTTGTACAAAGGAAATGTCTTTGCCATTCTGAACCAAAGTCCAGGAACGTGAACGCTTCCGAGTCCTCTCTCAAAATCTGGTCCTTGGAGCTAGTTTCTCACCTGAAATGCCCCAGTTCTGATCCATCGCTTGTGAATAATGACTTCAGGATCAGACCTTAAACTTTTCTCCGTTTCAAAATATGTTAAGCTTTACACTGAAATAAAACCTCTGAGGAGTGATATCACCCAAGGGGTGAATTCTGCTGCGGCAATCACTGCTTATGTATGACAGTTGTTCCAATTCTGTTCAAGTCAGCAGTTTAAACTGCTTTGTCCTGTAAATTACAGCAATCACAAATTGTTCTTGCATGAAAAATGGATATCCACGTGGACTTTGCTGGGGAAAGACAAAACGAACACAGCAGTATTTTCCCCCTTGTTCTTACGCTGTTGTTCTCACAGCCTTGCACCTGCAGCCCGGTACTGTTAGGGCACTTAGGGGAACCGATTACCACTGGCGCAGAATTTGCCCCTTCCTTCCCCCTCTTCCTGGCCCTTGGTTGTAGCCTTTGGTTTTCATTAGACACTCAAAGACACACGTGCACAAAGCCTCACAACCTGTCAGCAGACAGAACCGCCCTGATCGAGGCCCGCTTCGGTCAGTGCCGACAGCGTTATGAGCAGGAACGTCCAGCCAAGGCTTGAGGTCTTAGGGCTCCTGACAGAAATGGCAGACTCAGCCTGGGAAACACCCCTCAAGGAGAGCCGCTGGGAAACATCTTCCCTCTCCCTCTTCTCTCTCCCCTTTTGTTTTTGCCCCAGAAGTAACTTTCACCATTAGAGTCAACATATGCCACCAGGCATACTACAGGCCCCGCTAAAGCTTTGTTCATGTGCAACACTTCCAACAGCAAAACTGTATTCAACTGCTAGAAATATCACAAGTTCAATTTTTTAATTGATCTTATTTAACTGCCTTTTCCTGTCCTACAGTATATCAGAAATATGCAAATGTATATATATTATGTATGTGTATACATATATATATGCACATGAAAAAAAATCTCAGCTGCTCTTTGAATTTGACTTCTTATCCCAGTTTATTTAGAAGCAGTTTACATCTTCTTCACTAACAATGCCAAAAATCTTCCCTGCAGCAGAGGGACAGCCTACACAGAAATGCACAGGGTCTATTTATTTTTGGCAAAGCAAGCAGCGTGCAGTCCGGTTTGCACCTGGAACCTTATTGCCCTTAATTCCATTAACAACAGCTGTCACAGAACTACTAAAGGCAGCGATCTATACAAGATTCAACACTAAGTGCACAGGAGAGCTCTCACTGACTTGCCTAGCAGAAGCAGCATTCGTGTACACGTATTCTCCGTGCCCACTGCAGGCTACGGTTGAGAAACATCAGGTCATACTTCTACTCAAACGTGCCCCAAAGTAACTTTGGAAAGGGAATCGGTGAAAATGTAGTTCTACTATCATACCAGTCTACCGCCTCATTACAGTTGTAGTTTTTTCTGCTCCTTTTCTCTCTTACATTGTCACGAGAAAAAAGTGGTTCCCAGATGACACGGGAGATAAAATCCGTAAGCACGCAAAGTGAGACAAAGTATTTTTAAAGACTGCCACCTTTATTAGTAAGATAAAGTTCCTGGTGCTTTCTAAAGGTTATCAAGAACCTTGCAGGTAATTAACATCTCACTGAATATATCACAGTAGAACAACTAAACATACTAACGTATAAACAGAGAAAGTAAATTATGCAACAAGCTTCTAATCATAGTACTAATAATACAGAAGGTGAACCACATTTTATCAGATAGACCAAAACAAAGGCCTATTTGCTACATTGCAGCCAACCATGGAGAACTTACCTTTCAATTGTGATGACAGATGATACAATAAATCCAGTTATCATTAGCAGCTCCAAAAACCAGCACAGAAGCAACCCTTAGTTATTTCCCCAGGTCTAGTGTCCAGCATTAAGATGGTGAAGACAAAATACCAGCCAAAGCACGCCACATCGCCTTTTTAACAGTCTTCATTATTAAAGATGTTGATTCCACCTCTGTTACACTGAATAATTCTCTACAGATCAATAGTTACGTGAAAGGAGTTTCCTTAGGGGTATGGGAACGTTTTGTTTGTTTTTAATTAGAAAATGCAGGACCCACCTGGTTCTGAGATGAAAGTTGTAGTAAGACTAGGAACAATGAATGTATGGCCATTGCAGGCTTTTTACTGTTGTATCAGAGCTTTCCTGAAATACTTGCTCCTAGCAGTGACAAGACCTGCGGGTGGGCTTCCACTGACTCCTTTAGGAGGGAACCCACTCTCAGCATCATGCACAATCTGCCCTCAACAACACTGTAATGAAAATGAAAAATAAGTAACAAACAAAAAAGTCAGAAACATAAAAAATAAACATCACATTTATTTAAATAAAAATATACACACAGTGTACAATGGACATGGCTTACAGACAGCAATGAAACAAAAATGCTAAATCCTGAAATACAGAAAGAGTTGAATTGCTATAGTTGTGCTTCATTCCTCTGAACACACACACACACACACCCACCCCCCATGGACTGAAGTCCTGTTAACGTTACTTATACATAGCCCCACGTGCTCCAGAGCGTGAGACAGGAACATTACAAGGAACAGCTACACAAAATGAAAAGAAGTACCAAAGTCATTTGGGATTTTAGAAATCTTAAAGTCAGACCATTCATAAACAAAACAGAAGTGCTGAGAATTTTCAGAGTACTTTGCATGCCTGGAAAGAGTACAGAACACCCCTGCCAACAGTTAGAGATCTAAGTAAGAACAGTATGGCCTGAATCTCACCACTCCAAACCCCACCGATCCAGGGCACTCTATTATTCCGGTCAGATTTCTACCGTAACTCTTTCTCCCTGTCAGCACGCAAACCCCGTGCTTTATGTTTCAGCTCTTTGGAATATGGATACATCGGCTCACAAGCGTCCTCTCTTTTATTTATTCTGAAGTATTAAGTTTCCTGTTTCTTTGAGCAAATGCAAGTTTTTAATCCTGGATCATGAGTATCATGCTGAAATTCATTGTTGTTGTATTACTTATTCAGCAGATGCTATGAGAGAAAGAGCAAATAAATGTTTGAGTGCTGCAGAGTGTAAGCTGCACGCTCTGGCAATACAACAGTCGATGTGTTGTGTGACTAAGGGAAAATAAAAGCATTTGTGTGATTTTTTTTTTGTTGTTTTTTAAACATGCAATTTACAAGGCAATTTTGTGTTTTGAAGAACAGTAAATTATTTTAAAGCACTTTGATTGTAAACATCTGCTTTTAAGCTGTAAATAAGCGAAAAGCAAGATGCAAATTCATGTCTCATAGCATCGCCTGTACAGCACACTTCTTTACAACAAAAAAAAGCATAAATATAGATATCAATGGTTTCAAGTTTACAACATAGCCAACTGACACAATATACGTTTAAGACCGATTACATACATTAACTCGCGCAAGTAATTTTGCTGCATAGTTTTTAATGCAATTTCTTTCTGTATTACAGAGGTTGATTGATGTTCAGTGCATTTTCTGCTTTTTGTGAGTGGACCATAGGATTTCCTGGAACTTGTGTTTAAACTAGAAAGAAAAATAAGAAGCTTATTTTCTGAAGCTCTTAATAGGCATATTATACAGTGGGCTTCAAAATGGTAAGTTGCACTTCTTTACGCCTAAATTACTAGTGATGATTTAGAATACCATTACAATTTATTTCACTGCAAATAAATGAATTTTCATCAGGACTACGTAATGCCAAAATTCAGATGGTACAAAAATTAACACTGCAAAGGACTTCGTTAAGGCTCCTTCTCAGTTAACACTTTGTTTCAGCTGTCCTAAATGATTTGTTCTTTATAACACATACATTGCTAGTATTCCATCAAAATACACAGCTTCACATAGACAAAAATCAGATAACGTAATTAAAAATTTGTTTCCTAATTGCTCCGTAAAAGCCAAAGCATAAACGTTAATAAGAACGTATTTTAAATTCCCCAAAAGAAGACTTCAGAATAAAACACCTGCCTGTTTAACAATGTCAGGCCTATGCGTGTCATGTATTATAACAGTATTACAATCACCTCTAAGAAAAAATTACTTTAACTTTCCTTTCCTTATTTTTTTAGGCATTTTATACTAGCTCTCTAGTCAAGACACTAGTCTGTGGTACAAAAACCCCATATAAGCATGTAATGCACTGTACAAATATTTGAAGCTAGAAGCCCTTATGTCAGGATTGCTTGAGACAGATCCCGATGACCTTATTTCTACAAATATCAACTTCCATGAGTAAGACAGGATTTAGCTTTAGATACCAGATGTATTTCTGAACATTCATCTTCTAGCCCTTGAGAACTGCCCTCACCTCAAAGCAGGTTATTTTATACCTTACACAAGCTTTAAGAGAGCAGATAGGGAACATTTTCTGTGAATCTGCCACCAAAATCAGGATGCTTCCCTTAACCCTTTGCAAAACAAAGGGTGTAGCTTGCTCACAAAAATTCATTTGCTTAATTCTGCTCCTTTGCTATTCACAGTGAACTGCAAGGACACGTGCAAGACCTCAGGGATGATTTTAACCCCTCTGTTAGGCATTCAAACAATGCACAGGGCTTGAAGCAGCTTCTGCAAAGAGTAAATGTACTCCAAGTAACTAACTACCAACCTGCGGCAAAACCCCCTTTGTTTCTTCACAAAGGGCAAGCCAGAAAAAACACTAGTTCTGAATCCATGCTTAGCTGACAACTCAGCTGTGATGACACAGTCCTTGCCTACATGGACTGCAGCAGCCCACAGCAGGCAATGACCAACCAAGGAAACAGATGAGCCTGTTTCAGTACTGCTCTTCTAGGAGACTTGGAACCACATCGGAGGGTTTTACGAGAACCTCGTGACCTACAAAAAGATGTTCCAATCAAAAAACTGGCTTGAAAAAGTTCAGCCTCGTTTAGCACAAAACCCAGCCTACTCTTCTCTAATGGCCCAAGCCCAGTGAAGTTTCACTGCAGCTCACTGACGTGGGTTTGGGGTTTTTTTTTTTCTTACTTACCTTCAACAAATAACAGGTTATTTAATTTCACAAGAACATGCTGAGAGTGGCTGTTAAAACAAAAAGGACAGTAATCCAATGCCTTCCTTTTCCCCTCCACAGACGTGGCTTCGATGGGGAAAACATCTTCAATAAAAAAGTAACACGATAATGACAATGGCAATGGCAATTTGTAACCCAAGTGGGATTAAAATGCTGAGGCGAGATCTCAAAAGACTATTTTCCTGATAAGCAGAAAATCTATAGGATTTCATATGTTGAACTTGACAGAATGCCCATGAGACTAATAAAGAACTATAGGAACCTATAGTATCCACCAGTGAATACCATCCCCACATAGACTTTTACAGATTGTTTCAGAATTACTGTAGGAAGACCAGCATTCTCTGCTGTACATCTGTGGGATTATTTCAGAGGTGCATGAGGAATTTATCATTATTTCTAAACTGTACATGTGGGGTTTTTTAAGCTAATAATAAACATGGCAGATAGCGAGGGCTAGAGCAGCAGTCTGAACAGAACAAAACATTACTTTCCTAGGAAGATTTATGTTCCATA
This sequence comes from Pandion haliaetus, assembly GCA_013401275.1. Taxonomy (NCBI): domain Eukaryota; kingdom Metazoa; phylum Chordata; class Aves; order Accipitriformes; family Pandionidae; genus Pandion; species Pandion haliaetus. The sequence goes on from VYZV01034298.1 coordinate 61,911, forward strand.
AATCCGCCAAAAAGCTGTGTACGGATCAGATACGCTATAGTTAAAGACCCAAACACAAATTTATGCGCACGTCCACCCACCCAAGGAGTAGTGCCCACTTCTACTGGTACACGACAGGGGAAAAAGAAAAATCATCTGCCTGAGCTTATCCATGATGCAATGCCAACTCTTCTGACATCTATTGTTGCAGTAATACATTCCAGAAGAACAAAGAAGTCATTCATGACAGCACACTGTAACAAAAATAAACAACAAATGCACCAAAACACTACTTAAATGACCTACTTTGCTTTGAAAACAAGGTCCAATTAGTTAGGTAAATATATTGTATAGGCGAATTCCTAGCTTCACTGAAGCCAATGAATATTGGCACAAGGATCTCTTGCTGACATTCTCGTACAAGACCCAAAGCCTGATCTTGCAAATACACAAGATGGGTTTAATTTTATTCATATGACAGATAATTTCCATGTAATCATCCAATTAAGAGTTTGCAGAATCAGGCTCTTAAATATGTATTTTTACTAGTATAGTTACAGATTTATACGCGATAATGGGTATTAATGGATTTAAAAGAACAAATGATAACTCACAGTGCATCAAGATTTCTTTGACTTCCATAGAAGCAAGCAAACATTAACTTCTTTATCCATGGCAATTACGATTTCCTACAGATGCTCAAATTCCCAGGGCAGTTTCATTAGGATAAAATTCTCACACTTCTGCTCTAGATAGTTTTTTCTCAAAATGAATGCATTACATAAAGGTCAGTAACCAGTGTATACTTGGGGTCTTTTAATTGTATTTCTCTCTGAGAGGCAGAAGGAGGCAATAAATAGATACAATTAGAAAACACAAATGTTCTTTCCAAGATAAATTTCAGGACTAACACAAGCTGGCAGAAGCATTAACATTCATTTTTAACGCTGATAGTTCTTCATCCTAGAACATCTACATGCAGCATTACAAATTTGATATAAATCAGCTGCAGTGGCTAACTAGTCCTAATACAGCAGGTTACTCATAATTATAACACTTGTCTTAGGCTCTGTAAAAACATACGTGTTTTTATAGCCTAAAGATACAGTAACTCCTGTATATACAACTCATTTTCCCTACCACCAAAGAAAATTTAGTTTTAAGGGTTTACAGTAAACGGGAACATGCCAGGTCAAATTCAGATCACCTTACTTGAAGAATGAATCCCCTCTGACTTCAGCGTGATTTATGGAAAAGTGAAATAAGTGGTATTTGACTGTGGTACAGAAAGCCAAGAACGATACATCCAAATGAACTGCAAGCAATCAGAATGGAATTACTGAAATTACAGGCTGTAATTACTAAACCCGTATTATGAAGTTACCATGCTTATGTAAAGAAGCTAAATGTAATTATCAAAATTATATTAGCCCAGGTATTAACATGAGCATCTTTCATAAACACTTCTGTAAAGGATTTAATCATTAGTGATCAAGACCTCGGTGCTATGCTGGTTCCAGAAAACACTATTTCCAGCAGTCAGAGACGCCTTAAATCAAATCTCGGGTTTTGGTTCAGAGTCAGAGTGCCACCTTCCAGACTGGTAACCTCAGTTCCTATAGCAAATGACATCTCCCTTTTTAATCTTCGATCAAACGACCCAAAAAACTAATTCCAGCTGGCTTATGAGTCATACTAAGCTTCAGCTTCACAAAGAAAAGTTGAATATATTTGGTTTTGAGGATATTCAGTCCATTGCTTTTTCATGATATTTTATTTCATAATGGCTAACTGGAGCCATTTTATTGTAAAATGATAAAACCTGATAAAAGTAACACCTCAACTGGTTACACATTCCCAATATAAAAAACAGCGATTTTTATATTCACTAATTAGCGTGATGTATGTTCCTGATTACACTTTTGTTAAACTTAGGTGTCAGCTTTTCCATATGTCCCTTCTGGAGGTCTGTAGTACTTTGGGAAAGCCATCAGCTGTATCATGTTGAATGCATACTTTCTGCATTTGACATTCTTCAGTACATTCTCTATGCGGCATCCTTCTCTAGTAAAAGGGGGAAAAAGTACAACTTCATGAAACACAGAATAAATAAATATGCTTTATTTGTTCATTGCAGAGTTTCAGCAACAGTTGAAGTAAAAATAACAAAGATTCAACTCTACAGTTCTGTTTTCCACAAGTGATGATACATCTTACAAAATTAAATCCAAGGCCAGGCCCAGTACAGTTATTGCCCTCAGAAACAGGTGATAAGATTCATTCCCCCCACCCCCAATATATTTGCCCTTGAGGTTTAAAGTTTAGTAAAAAAAAATTAAATACTTTAATGATACATTTTGTCCTAATTGCAGAAATACATTTGCCTTTTAAACCTTCTCATAGTTTTTCAAATTGTTTGCTATATCCATCAGAGTACACATTGCCCTAAAAATGCGTATTCTAGGAATAAGGCATTTTATTAAGTCTGGCCCTAGAGATTTGTGAAGGGAAGTTTCATCTCTGCCTCATTTCCCGTATGTTCGGCTTTGCAATGAAAGA
>VYZV01034298.1:70672-90627 GCA_013401275.1 Pandion haliaetus
TAGGAAAATATCCATACTTTCAAAAAAAAAAAAAAAAAAGGCACAAAACCACATGCTTATCTATTGTTTACTAGTGTGCAATGATAAAACATCAGAGCACCATTTGTTTGTTCACATGATTACAGTTTAACAACAACAAAAATAGTTCCCAAGTGAGGTATTTTGTTATTTACCAAAATTAGAGAATATAGCTAGAGCTCAATTATCGTTTGGCATATAATAAATTTTGTGAAAATACAGTACAGGTACAGTACAGGTTAACCGAGACCTAATTCATGACATCAGACTGTACCTGACGATTTCAGCCCGAGAAGGGGGAAGGTCTAAGAGAAATATTTTGACTTCTTGTTTATGAATGCAATTTTTGTTTCAATATTGGCCTACATTAGAGAAAGTCAAAGAGAAAATGCTGAAATATTAAATGCTAAGGTAAACGTTTTTAGCTTGTTTAGGCAGCATTTCAGACAGATCTGAAAAACAGAAAAATTTCCAGTTTGGTTCATTGCATCCCAATGATGGCTCACCAAAAAGGGAAAACTCCTACTGTTTGTCCTTGTTTGCTTTTAACACTTTTAACATACCATTAACTCTGAAGAAGAGTTGAAAGGGCAGCTTCAAGCTTTATATCTAATGTGCACAAAACATATGCTATTTGATAACATACATGTCCATCCGAGTTAACCCCAGCACTTCAGAAATCTCTCCTGATTGCAAAAGAATTACTGTTTTCCTTTGTGATTGACACAGAGCACCTGCAAGAATGCTTCCTCCCCCGCCCCGCTATTAAAGAGCGGTAACTACGTGGTGAAACAGTAACACTGACAAAATTCATACGGTGAAAATATAATAAAACCAAACAAAACATTCCAGTTAGAATCACAACCCATTTTCCTCACCGCTGCTTTTAAGACACGTACATTAGCAGTTTAAACCCATGCTCAGCAGTTCCCCGCCGCCGCGGCTGGCCAGCAAAACCAAGTTCGTGTTACATGCCTACGTCCCCTCATCTGCCAAAAGAGATTGCAGACCAGAGGCTGCCACATGGGAACAGTCCCTTGGTTGTGCCAACTTCCAAACTGCCCAGGAACCACCTAGGAGAGTGCTAAAATCAGCCAAAATTGTGCCAGGAAACATTTAATAATGTCACTGTATAAAATCCCTGAGATCATGTCCTAGAAACATTCCCCAGTGGTTTTTAATTTACAAGTACGGGCAGAGGATTCAAGTCCTGCAAAGTCATTCTGGTAACTGTGCGAGAGATCAGCTTCAGAACTGAAAAGGGATGGGTTTGCAGGAGAGATTCTTCTTTACCTGTCAAGACAGCCGAGTGGGTTTTGAGACACGATTTTCACCTCTACTATACTCCGAGCAAGGGATTTGCTATTCCGTTCTACTATTTACCAATGCTGCTGTGCAGTATTACACATCAATTCTACAAAGGTTTCCCTTTTTATCAAAAAAATATGGTTGTAATAATCTTCCTGGACGCTCTTCTATGAAGTATTAGGATTACATATATGGGAAATTCTCAGGACAAAATTGCAAAATCTTTCCTGACAAACTTCTCTTGCAAAGTTTGAAATTCAATCCAACGTGCAACCAATATCAAAGCAAATGTGATCTATGTCTTCGTGCAGGAAAACAACCAAAGGAAAAAAACCACAACCAACCCATAAGCCAAATCGCAGGTTTCTTAGTGATCTGAGCATGTGTGAAACGGTGACGACTATATCCTTCAGGTAAGTTCTGAACATACAAGACATTTCCCTTCCTTAAGGTTATGGCACTGGTATAATTGGCTGGTGGGTTACACTTATTTTCAGTCTCTTTCTGTCACACAGCAAGAGATTTTTACCGAGAATGTGATTATACATTTAGCTCACACAGCACAGTGAAACATAAACCCACGATAAATTCTCTCTTTCGTATGTCTAATCAGGTTTTAAATACTTTCTGTTGACCATGAAAAATCTTCATGAATCATCCCTTTTCTTTTGGCAAAGATTTTTTTTTTTAGCCTTTTTTTCCCCATGGTGAGGACAAGTGGCAAAGCTGATTTAAGAGGCAGAAAAGGCTTGCTGTACAAATAAACAGTCATGCATGAAGAATGATGCTTAAGAGCTGACATTCATTTCTAGATGTTCAAATCTATGAGTGGGATGACAAAATTAAGGTCAGAGGGAACTGTTGCTGTAAACAGAGGATCACTTAATCTATGTTGCAGTTGTAATTTGGGTCATTTTAAGTGAGGAGGGTGTTGAAAAGCAGTAAGTACAAATTTGAATACTGTAACTTAGCCTTTTATACCTGCAGCTTCAGTTTGAGATATACAAAAGTAGGAATGCGACTGCTTCTGATTAATGACACCAATTCACATAATCCCTTCATGGGATTCACCAATGTGTGAGTCATAAATCACAGGAAAGATCTGAAAACTGCTCTTCCATTTCAAGTAAATAATGCCAGTTCATTAATTACTTTCAACCTACATACTGATACTGTTTTTTTTTAAAACACATTAACAGTTTGGGATCTGATCTGTTCTAATCCCAGCCATTCTTTGAGCACTGCACACGTAGATTCCCCGATCGTGAAAAATGCACCAAAACCTGATTTTAGCCGGTGCACAAGTGCTGGTACCAGGAGCACCAAAGGCAGCAAAGAAAGCTAGGTAGGTGGCTAACCAAAATGACCTACCCAAAAATGCAGAGGCTGCGGTGCAGACTGTAGCAATCTGGAGATCACACCCCAACAGACCTATTCTCCTTCCTTGAGCAGGTTGATTTTAGTCATAACTACGAGAGTTTTAAAAAATGCAAGCAACATCCTACTTGAACCCCAAATGCACTACGTTTTCCACCCACTTCCTTCAGAGCAAATGACAGGGCTGGGCTGAAATTCTCATGAAGTGCCTTGAAATCATTTGTTGTCCTTTCTGGTAATAGGTAATACGTAGAGACTTTGAAGAACAAACCCTTTCTATGGGAAATTAAGTGAGTGGATGTGACTCTTGTCTTTTTACTTGTTGCTTTTTAGCATCTGTTTAGAAGACGGCCAAACTTTTTTGGAGCTTGTTCTGGGAAGGAAGTACTTTTCTTCCTCAAGTACCAAGGAGGAGGACTGAAGCTGAAATCTTTTAAGCGATGTATTTGTATATTTTACAAGCTTTTTCTCTTTGATGTCACTGCTCGTGTTTCTAAGGAAATTTTTGTCAAATGCTGCTGCAGGTTTCTCAGCAAGTTTCAGACATAGTCTCCCAGCTCCCTTCATCGTATCTCAAAAACTGAGTATTAGCATAGACCACCATTTTTAAAGCAAAAATAGCACTGCAATAGTGAAGAGATGGAAACCCGTACAAGTTTTGCTCCTACAATTTCCAGAAAAAATGATCTTTTGAAGATCTGAGATAACTATAGACTAAAGATTCAATAAGCGGTGTATTTACCTCCTGCACCCCTAAGCCTTCGCTAGCAGCAAGGAGTAAACAAACAAATTACAACACAAAGACACATATCTTCCTCTGTAATAACGCTACATTTTCCTTACTATTACAAAGAAATGAAGGACATGGTTTGGTTCAGTGCAGCCACAGTAATTCACAGTTTGGCAAAGATCAAAGATACAGCTCTCAGGATATGCTCTATGAACTACGTACGGGACTCCCTGAGCGGAAAAAGAAGAATTCACTACACTGGCAGTATCACTTAATTATGAGGTAAGTCACTGACAGAGGAAAAAAATGCTAATTTACTTCTTGACTTGGATCGAACTATCAGATACATACTATTTTTTTTTTTTTTTATATTTTTTTTTCTGTATTGCAGACTGTGTTCTGTCAAGCACACAACTAGTAGTGAGGAAACATTCTCACCAGAGTTGTTATCACTACAACGTCTTGGGAACTGCAGCTTGCAAAAAGCTACAGAAATCTGCCGATTTCTGCAACTTTGGAGTCTCTGGGATAGAGATATTTTAAGAATGAACGTCCCCAAGCCCATCTGCAGCAAGCTGCACGTGGAAGCGCAAAGCAGTACAGCAGTGGGCCTTTCCACTAATGGTGGTAATTGCCATCACTTACAAGTAAGCAGAATGTACGCTATTTTAAAACGTGCTTACAATGTGGGAAAAGAAGGTGTTTTGCTATGAAAATTCCAAAACATGTAACATAAAATTGGAAGCATCCAAGATTTTGTGCAAAACTTATCCACCTGTAATCTATTATTATTTTCTTCTGAAGAAGCAGCAAGCCAGTAGCAAAGTTTGAGTATTTCCTTCCTTTCTTGCCCAGGATGGGACACAGAAGGTAGCGGGAGGGTATAAATCTTCCCTCACTGAGATGGTGGAGAGTTATCTCTGTCTACAGTGCATTTTTCTACTGTTATGTACACTGGTTATTTTGCATGCTGGAAGGAAAACAGTTTAAGAAACGTTTCAGTAAGACATCATCTCATGCTGCTCCCACTTTAGATAAACACTGCACCAATTTTCCAGAAAAAAACCCCCTGTCTTTTGAAATAACTTCAGTGCCCCTAGAACACGACGCTGAATGAGAATGTGCTGGGGCAATTTCAGCACCTCCTATTTTACACTCTCTTTATAAGAATGCGGTTCTCAACCCAGTCAAGTCTGAGAGACATCAATCCCGGTATTGCTCATGTTTCTGGTCATGTTTTTCTTTAAACAAGAAGAAAAACAGTAACTCTTATGTTTTTTCTTTAAACACCAAGAAAAACAGTAACTCTTAGTCACATGCTTAAACTGTTTGGCTTGAGTAACTGTGAGCCAGAGGCCAGGTGGTCAAACAAAAATCTGCAGTGCAGCCAAAAAGCACATAGGTTGTTAATTAGAAACACTTCATCCTCCCCAAAATGCCCATTACGATGGAAGGCCTTAAGGAATTCTGCTTCCCTTTTAATTTCTAATAAGTGCTAATGCCCTTCAATTATCCTGTAACATATCCCACATTAACCTCACTGGGACTGATACTGCCTCTCTGCCTGGTGAGGTGTGTCCGCGCTCACAGTCCTCTCTAGCACTTGCTCACGGCCAATGAACTATGAAAAAAATGCTGCCACCTATGCTAGCCTGAGCTATACTCTCCTTGTCTCTCAGTTGGGACAGCACTTACAGGCTTCCAGTAACTAAACAATTTCCCCTTTTAGCATACGTTTACCACACTGGTAAGAACACAGCAAAGACCAAGGCTTTTAAAAGGGCTTCAATTATCCTCTGCCATGAACGCAAATATACATGGACAGGTATGCAATGTTCTTAAATTTTTAACAGATCTCAACCATCCTCCTAGTTTTACTCTGAAGTAACCTTTACTAAAAACTAAATCAGCTTCACATCATCTCACACATGGAAAGCATGCTGGAATCACACTTGTCTCATTTTATTCGTATTTAATTCTGTGTTAGTTAAAAATAAGTCTGTAATGTGCTATTAATGCGCTGCTAAAGACAGCTTAAATAAAATCAATAAAACAAAGAAGCTGCAATTAAACAGCAAAAGTAATTTTTAAACATTATCGCTGCCAAGCTACAGGCGTCTCGTTATATCTCATTAATATACACAGGGGGCAGAGTTGGCTTGAACAGTTTATGTACCACTAGATTCAAAGTATCCTTCCTACTCTCTTACACCTTGTTTAAGCAAACAAGTAGCAGAAATGCTCTAAACTATTTTTGTTCAGGTTTGCTCTCTGCATGAATACTTAATGACGCAGGTAAAAGATTCAAACAAAGCTGAAGGCATGTGAGTGCAGGCCAGCAATTGCACTTGTCAGACGAGTGTGTACATAAATGTAGAGAGAATATTTTGGTGCATGAAATAATAAATGACATTTTCCCAGGTATGGTACATAGTAATGAAATACATGCAGAACACTAGAAAATCCTGTAAAACACAATCATCCATCCTAAGCTGGAATTACTCGCAGCTAATGAAAATTCCAGTGGAAAAATGACAGTTTTACATTGACCCAATAATGTTCTCTTGAGTTCAGAATAATTAACAACTGAAGAAGTAACTGACAACCTGAGAGCAAGGAAAGAGTTGTCTACCAAGCATTTGCTTCCCTAAAGAGGAGGTACTCTATTTAAGATGCTTCTTCTCCCTCTCATTCATTTGAATGATTAAATGCGTATTTTTACTAAGGAATACCAGCTGTAAATAAGGTCTTTTTAAAGAAACCCAAAACATCAGATCACAACGGTAGAAAAATTAGAACAGCATTTACTGAAGCACTGAAAAAACAACTTCTACGCATTTATCTACTTAAAACGGCTAAATATTTGCAGAATTCATCGTGTTCCCAAAATTATGTAAGCTAAAGTAACTTTGTGTCCAGAAGAGCTATCAGATTAAAAAGTTTATATATAACAACACATATAAAAAACAATTTAGGATAATGGCACTTTAAGTACATTGCTTAATGGCTACTGATCTCTAAATAAACAAGGAAACTAACAAAAGTGAACTTTTACCCCCAAAATTCCGAAGCATGAAGTAGTTATTTTATCATAGGAACTAAACAAATAAACAAAGGAAGCAGCCCAAATATTGTAGTGGCTGAAGGTTAAACAGCAATTTAACAGTGCCCTTTTAACTTCTTTTACCTTTTAAAAAAAAAAAAAAAAACCAAAACCAAAACAACCAACTTCTGGCTTCCCTGACCCCACAATAATAAATAAATTGGTGTCTAGTGACAAATTAACGTTTAAAACACAACAGATAATGTGCTGATGCCAATAAAGTCTCCCCCATGCCAAGTTTTGCCCTCCTACCTTTATTTACCTTCAGCTGCTTACTAGGATAACTACAAAATACACTTCCAAGATCTGATCCAAATCCTTCAAAAGGCAACATCGTATACTCCCTAACCTGGAGCGGCAAGTCTTCAGGTGCCATATTTAACACCCCGGGCTTCCCATACATCTACAGAACATCCACAGGATGATTCAGAGCCCCTAAATCAGGTAGTTAACCGTCCTCCAAGGTGTGTACTGGGAACATGAATTCTTAACCTAGACATTCATACAAAAGGTATCTAAAGTTTTATGATAGAAACAGCTTGATTACGAGCGTTGCACTGAATTCAGTGGGCTTTGGAAAAAAATTCTCCAATGGCTAATTGCCCAGTGTTTTTTTCCACCCATCTTTACAGAGCTTTATGATCTCCAGCCCATACTTACGTTACCACTGCATCACTTACAAAATGAACCACTCAAGCCTCAGATTTTCTTTCCAGCACCATAAATATGGCCAAACATGATGGCTACCAACATAAACTTTCAAGCTCACTTGACTACAGACTATTTTTAAAGGACGGTCTTGATTTTTCTCTTTAATGTGAAGAAAAAAATAAAAAGATTTACGAGCAAGCAATTGTCTGGTTTGGGCTATGTTACAACGTGGTACAGAACATTAAGCTTTGCAGAAGATTAAATGTCTTTTTATTTCTCTTTTGGCATTCCATACCCAATGGAGTACGGATAGCAAGTTTAAAGTCTTTATTTTTGCCATAAAAGATCATTTGACTGTTTCCTCTCCATTGTAGTATGTATTTCATTTAATAAACTTTATAATTAAAAAACCCCGACTAAAACCACTTGTCTATTCAAGGATTACAATTCAGAGGGGGTTCATTTAGTTCCATTAGTTTTAACATCTGTGTTTTAAGTTGCAGATAGCTTCAAAAGTAGCTATTGAGGTAACACATTGCTTCATTTACAAAAGAAATGGGATGCTTAATGCATTTTGTAATGCAGTAATAACAAGGCGGCAGCATTTGCATAAAGCAGCCCACCGTAAGAGCAGGTGTTGGTCCTGCCTGGCAAAAGGTCTTTTGACTTCTGCTAGCCCAGTGTGGGCTCGTTGTATTACCATAGAGATCAGTGAAGTCCCCACCACACATTTGGGAAGGTTTGTTACCACATCTGTGCCTAGAAAAGCCAAATGCATGGGGAGAGGATGCTTTTCAGTTGAACTAATTGTGCGGACTGTTAGTGGAGAACAGACTGGCCAGAAAGGACCGATCGCAGCCTCATTAAGGTCTGCGCTCCCTGCTGTGCTGGCGATACTGCTCGTGCGCCTGCTTGGAGCAGGGGACAGGACAGGGCTCACCAGAGACCTCTGATGGCAAATTTCTAGCCAGCGTTTGTTGGTGTAGTTCCTTTGACTTCGCTAGAGCTATTCCAGTTTTGTTTCAGGTAACGGCTGTTTGTCAATGAGTGTGTTAAACGTATGGGGCACAAACCAGTATTTTAGAAAAGACACGTGTGTCCAAACGCAGAGAATTTCAGGGAGACGGTGGCTGTTATCACCACAGTACCCACTGCACTGCACAGCTGGGATTGTGAAACACGTTTGTGAGTTTTGCTTTCCAAATGGTTTTAATTGGTTTGACCCTTCTCTGTTTCAGAGGATCAGCCTCTTTTGTCTTACGAACTCATTATTTCTTAGAATTATCACATCGTGATAAGTCACAATGAATATCTTTTCTTCTTTTGGGTAGGTATTGTAGGTAGGTCTGATTCAAACCCAAGAGCTGAATTCCAAATGTTCTTGCTATATTAACTGTAACAGCAAGCAAAGCAGAAAATTTCAGTGTTTAATCTGCTCGAGAGACAAACACTCTCAGAACAGAATCATGTCTGGAAAATACCTGTACTGTGTCTGAGCGCTTGTACAAGCACGCAGGACGTAATCAAAACCGTGAGTTCGAGTTCATTACCACCTCATTTCAAGTTTTACCTTGGAATTAAACTTAAATTGAGACTGAAATGAGTTTTGTTATCCCCATTGTACTGCACGGAGGAAGATTCTTCGTGACAGCAGGAAAAATGATTGCCTTTGGGACTGAAAACATAGAATTTGAGACACCTCTGACACAAAATAATTTTTAAAAAATCAGCTAACACTACAAATACCTTTCTAGACTACTGTGCTATGTATTTGCTCGGCATCCTCTTACCAGTGAATACCTGCTGCCTGGAAGTGAGAAAAAGTGTCTGATTTGAAAAATGCTAGTACACTCAAGTTTCATTAACCTCCCTGAAACACCAAGAACAATAGTTCTATCACATTATATGAGGTAACCAAATTTTCCCCGCACTTCTACCTCAGTAAAATCTTCATCTACAAACAAGTAAATAGTAAACCTACAGGGCAACACAGGACATGAAGGTCTCAAGTCTTTTGACTGAATTGCCAGTCAAAGCATGCAAAACAATCAGAAACTACAGTAATACAGAAATGAAGTACTCCAAATACTGTTTCATGTCGTGGAAAAATATTTGTCAAGCTTGTAAGCTATTTTTTAAAATTCATTTCATTAAGTCACATAATAGAACAGCAACATGTTGACAAAACAAAATGCACCAGTCCCTACGTTTCGACATTTTTTTTTTTTTTTGACTATAATTATGTGTGTGTGTGTGTGTGCGCGCGCGCATGTTATGTGCTGTACCACACAGACCAACATACTTAGGAGGCAAAACTTTGCTGTATGCCACGTGGCCTTGACAGGGCACCACCAAAAGGTGATTTCAATCCTCTTTAGCCAGAAAAATATTTTACTGACTTTTAATCTACCAGATTAAAATTACACAAATTACAGCCAGCCAGACAATAAGCTTGCTCACAAAAAATACTCTAATACTTCTGTAGAGCAAAGTAAGCATGAAGCGTAAGGCCATATCCACCCGAAGGGCTTCACGAAACAACATAATTTTCCCTTCAAGAAAGAGCAGAAAGAAGTAAGTTGCAATGAGAACACAAGGCAGAACGCAGCAAGGCAGGTTTCCGGGGGGAAACCAATCCTCCAGAAGTAAAATAAATACCCCTCTACTTGGCAGCACCTCTTGGACCACTTCCACTGCACAAGAGGGAAAATAAACAGCCTGGTAGCGGTCTGACGGGTACTAGCTCACTTTGAGAATGAATTTAAGCAGCATCTTCACATGGCAAATGATGTTAGTCTGTGTAACAGAAATGTCAAACCATATTTAAAGCAATTGTCTACAAATTTGCTGATGATACCACTGTAGCAGCAAATTTTTACAGAGAAAGAGGACACAGGGAGCAACCTGCTCCCCTAGGCAGCAACGCAGTAAGAAAGCAAGAGAGGACTTGATTCAGAATGATATTGAGGGACGACTATCCACCGACACTCAGGCAGTTTACACACCAGGTCAGCAGTGTCCAGGAGGGAAAGAGGCTTTAACTGTGCAGCCAGCACTGCTGCATGTGGTATGTCGGCATGAACCCAACTAGCGAAAAGGAGTGGAAAAAGAGAATTATTAATGTGCAGAAGAGTGAGTGTCAGCAAGGCAATGAACCTTCTTTATAAGCATTGCTACTGCACGTTCAAGTACAGCAACACAGCTTTTATTTAAAGTAAACCAGACAACGAGAAGAATCTCTGTTCAAGAAAAAGCAGATCCAAATTCAATTTCCAACAAAGGAGAGTACCGTGTGGTCATGAGTAAGTGACTGGACATCTCTACACCATCCTTCTCCCATTGAAAAGTGAAAAAGATTCAAGTGCATTTCTTTATCTCAACCTTTGCTTGTCAATTACAAGCTTTTTGAGTCAAGAACATTTGACACCAAGAAGTGTTTGCACATCTGCTCAAATCTCAGCTCTTGACCTACTTCTAATACATTTAACTAGTGATTATTAAATGAAAGGCATTTAGTACGTACGCAGTTTACCACATTAGCAGTTGCTACACAGGTGAGAAAGAGAAGAATACAACACAAATAAGAAACGGTAAGGTATTCAAAAGTTTCATGTTTTCTTCAGGAAACAAACTCATGTCACATCTTTTTTATTATAAGATCTTAAATGAGAGAAAAGCCACCTTAGAAATCCCTAGCAACATAAGCAAGTAGCAACACGTAACTAGAATAGAGCATATTCTAAGTGCACACCGATGACAACAAAAGGTGAAACAGCAAACACTGAACATGCCAGAGACTTTTTAAAAACTCATGAATAAATATTCTAACCAGTTATAACCAATATTATCAAAGCAGACTCTTCTGGAATTCCAGAATAAATTCATGGACCTCTGAGAATGAGATATTATTGTAACTGCTTGCCTTTGTCTGATGCTACTTTGATCATTTCAAAACCAGCCGATAATGCCTTTGACAGAGGGCCAGTTTAGCCATTTTTGCTAGCTTTCCTGAGGCATTCAAGGTAACAGCCATTTTATTAGCTGAAATGAACCTAGAACAGAGATGGTGCCAGTCTTGGTTAAACTAAGTGAGCCAAGAGAAAAAAAAAAAACAAAAAAAAACAAAAAACCCCCCAAACCAAACAAAACCCCAAACCAAACCAGACTAAAGGTGTTGATTTTTATTTCCTGGCTGAAATGTACTATGAAAAACATTCCACAACAACCTACTGCACACACTCCCATCTTCTGCTTATCACACCACCACAAGGCAGTTTGCTGGAAGTTGCTCAGCAAACCTTTCTGTTGCTGATTACTTTGTATTCTGTAGATGCTCCACTGTCAACAGTCATGCACGAGTTATAAATGGACTTAAATAAAGAAAATCAACAACTTTGGAGCAGTGAGGAGTGATTTTTGCAAAATGCGTACAAAAACCACCATTACTTTTGACGTGAACGATACATTTTCATCAGACTTGCCCGTTTACCCAAGACAAAAACTGTTAATCAGATGACCCTAGAGCAAAGTCTTATACATACGTGACTGTGTGATCAGATTGCTCCTTAATCCGTACTTTTTTTTAGCAATCTAAACAAGTTCCTCATATCTGACAACGCTGACTGCTGGCTGGGGTGGGTCTGTGGCTGAGCAGAAAATACTTATTTTCTTAAAGCAAGATGCAGCTCCTTAATCTACTAGCTGCTGCCTTTTTAGTCTGTCTTGCTACAGAAGCAAAAGTTGCATGTAAGTGCTCAGTGTAAGGGGAAGGACGATGCATCTGTGTATTCTTGCAACCTCTGGGCACATTGAGCGAGTCCAGCTAAATTCAAATGAGGGGTAAGAAACCTCAAAGATTACTAAGTTCTCACCAGTGTAAGGAAATACACAGTCAAGCTGCAGAGAGACACAGTCAAAGGGGGAGGCTGTAGCATGAAACTGAAGCTGCTTATACATCAGGAAACCTGTATGATGAATGAGAGGAGTAGAAAGAGAAGGAGATTTCTTATAAATGCCCAGCTGGAAAAACTTCAGTTGGGCCTCAGAGAGTCATTCCCCAAGAAAGTCTGTAAGCCGTGAAAGGACACAGGAAACTTCTAACCACCCTAAGAAGAGACATAAACCTGACCTCATACTCCTCCACCGAGCTAACTGTGTCAATATGGTAAGCTTTAGTCCCATCAATCACAGTATTTATATTAAAATTACAGATGTTTGGAATATTTTTCATAATACGGCATTAGGTATGTTTACAGTCACAATGCAACTACAGCACCACCAAGTCCCAGGGTTGCAGAAACCACTTTAAGTGTTCTAACAGTAGGAGTCAACTGTGGAGTGATTTGGCTGTGCATTTTGGGATGACTCCAACATTTCCTTTGCATTAACTTCCTTATAGACACGTACTTCCTATTCATACAGATTACGGTAGAGGCTTAGGCTATTAAGAATGCAAGTTGCCAAAATTATCTCCCAGGTTTATCTCTGAATGATCCAGAGAACAAGACAGTAATATAACGCTGCTGGCTCTGTTATTGGGTGTAGTTCCAGCCAACTACAGATAACATCATGGGAGTAGGAAATCCGTAATAGGTACAGAAGAGTCCAAAAGGAAACTCCTTTGGTCACTCCACTGCAAATAGCTACCAGGACTCATACTGGAACGTAACACTGAGAAACAACTTGTTGCTGCTAGCTGCGCCAGTGAAAGTCTGCCAGTGGTTGCTGCAACGATGAGGACGCGTTTATGAAATGTCACTCACCAGATCAGAGCTGCCACAGAGAGTAACAACTAGAGACCATGACTAAAACTCACTCCTAAACGGAGCTGAGCAAGGCTACTTTCAAAGGAGTTCTTCAAAATATCATATACCAAGGTGACACTGCAGGAGAGAAAGAAACAGGGAAACGCTCACCGGAAAGAGGGAATAGAGCAGCAGACCGAAGCGGGGGGGGNTCAGAAGAGATGATGATTTTCTGAGCAGGGAGTATTCCTACAAAAGAAACTAAGTTGGATGAAGGGATTAAGGGAGCCTAAACTGAGAGCAAAAATAGACCTAGAAGTGTCTGTTACCTGCATTCTACATAAGCCACCTAGAGCTGTAGCCCAACACTGCATCATCTTTCTCCCGAAGAAATGCAGAATCTTCTATTACAAAACCACCTGTACGGAATAGCAGCTGGTTGCCACTCTTTTCTGTGTCCCTTCCAACTTCTCCACACTGTACCTGGCTGGGACCGCAGGAAGGAAGTTACAAGCTCTCCCTGCCCACGTTATATTATTCTGAGAAAAAGCCTGTTTTAGAGGCAGATAAATTCACTACGAGATTGGATCTGGGATAATTTTAAACAGCTATTGTATACTATTACTACTTGTTTATTCTAATTTCCTGCTCCTTTCTTATCTAAATTTTAGACTTGGCAGTGTTGCTTTTCCTGAGAGATTTAGCTGTACATGGTCAAAGCCACGATAAAACTCCATGTGCCACAGCTGAATTAACAGATAATAAATATGCATACAGGACTTTTCCCACACACTCTCCCAGAAAATCTTAACAGACGTGAACTAGAATAGGAACGAACCTAGTGTTACTCACTCTAGTGAGTATAGTGCATCTAGTTTCTGATTTCAGGTAAGACCTAGTCTTTCACGGAAGTTCTGAATAAGCAATAGCATAAGCACTAAAGTACCAGATGAATGAGCCAATTAATGAAGTCTTCCATGGATGACTAGAAGCATCTTGAAAGTGAACACCAAACAATATTTTCAGATAATCTGACTGCTTGCGCGCTAGATTTGCCTAACCAGGGTAGGTGAGGTCCAGGAAAACTATGGTCCTGTAATCTACGTATGACAAAAGTGACAGAAACACTTTACGTTAGAAGAGCTTTTTTAGGAGTGCAAATAGTATAAGCACTTTCCTTTTCCTTTTTTAGTTTATCAAGATGCAGTGTTTACATTCACTGCTGCGCTATTAAGGATCCGAACCACAGACTGTTGTACTAAACAGGAAAGCAAACTTATTGGGTAAGGTTTTTTCGTTTGGCTGGTTTTGAAAACTAAGTTATCATAGTGTGCACCTGGTAATTAATTACACACCTTCCTCACTGTCTGTACTGAACAATTAGAACACTCACTGAGAGGGAAAGCATAGCTCAATTCCCTATACTCTCATCTGGGTCAAGATATGGCAAATACTAATATGCGCTAGTTAACAGATCATTTACCCTGTCGATAGTGAGAAATAAGAAGTACAAATCAGAGCAGAAGAACTCGGAGTAGGGTGAGGTTTTGATTGGAATTCATAAAGTCATAGACTGGTTTGGGTTGGAAGGGCCCTTAAAGACCACCTAGTTCCAACTCCCCTGCCATGGGCAAGGACACCTTCCACTAGACCAGGTTGCTCAAAGCCCCATCCAACCTGGCCTTGAACATCCCTCCTCACCTTTCCTGTAGGCTCCCTTTAGGCACTGGAAGGCTACTGTAAGGTCTCCCTGAAGCCTTCTCTTCTCCAGGCTGAACAACCCCAATGCTCTCAGCCTGTGTTCACAGGAGAGGTGCTCTAGCCCCCTGATCATCTTTGTGGCCCTCCTCTGGACTTGCTACTACAGGTCCATGTCCTTCTGGGGGCCCCAGAGCTGAATGCAGTACTCCAGGTGGGGTCTCAAAAGAGCGTAGCAGAGGGGGAGAATCACCTCCCTTGACCTGCTGGCCACACTTCTTTTGATGCAGCCCAGGATACGGTTGGCTTTCTGGGCTGCAAGCGCACATTGCCGGGTCACGTTGAGCTTCTCGTCAACCAACACCCTCAAGTCCTTTGACTCAGGGCTGCTCTCAATCAAGTCATGTCCCAGCCTGTATTTGCGCTTGGGCACAAATTTAATTCCATTAAATCTGGTTCTCCTTTGGAGAACTGTGTCACATACATCCTTAAGTCAAAGAGCAAGGGTGTCCTTCAGCAAAAAAAATCACAGGGAATCAAGGTTTCTTTCTTGCTGTCACAAAGCTAAAACCCAAACATGGCCAAGCATTTTCTTTTCCAATGGAAAAAGAAGATTTTTTTTTTTTTTTCTGTAATACACTGCAATTGATATATTAGTATGTTTTGCTACTCGGTAGTTAAAATTACTGTCAGGTTCTGAGTCCTCTTGAAGTACTCACCTTTCCTACGTAATCAGTGAAGGAGAAGCAGGTACATTTCAAGGACTCACTCACCTAACGCTGGTGTCAAAATTTAGAGACAACACAGATTGCTTATGGTTCTACCTTCCCCCCCATGGACTGACAAGAAAACTAAGCATTTACTTCAGAAATGCTTGTTTACTGCCTGCTGAAAAGTTAAGTGTTTTGGTGATGTAGCCTGGGTCACGTCTCTAAATATTCCTTGCAAAGAGTGGCAAAGGTTTTTACTGTTTCCCTTGAACACTTGCTTCCTCCACAGTGATTAGTCCAAGAATATTATTAGAGATTCCAGGGGAAGGGCCACTATAATTAAGGTCACACAACACCTTCCATTAAGATTCTACTTTCAATTGTTAGTTCATTTTGCATGGATAAAATTCAAACTTACACTGACATTTAAAGAAGAAAAAAAATACAGTTGGGTTTGGTTGGGTTTTTTTTGCCATGATTACTAGTACCTCCATGCTAAAGAGCAGGATTTGATGTTCTGCACCAAGGTAATAAAGGTATGAGAGATGTAACTATTGTAAGAGCCTGCTCCTGCAAGAATCTCAAGTCACCTCTTCCTAACAAAGACTTGTTAAAATTCAGCAGGTACGTACTTCGAGGATTCAATCTATGCTGAACGTCTGCCAGGTCAAGGGGTTAGACAAGACTTTTCCTTGCTGTTCTTCTCCCTGGCAGATGATGACTGCTGCAATATGAAGCAAAAGCAATGAGGCAGGGGGACTGTCTCTGCTCTTCTCTCTATATTGTTACTGAGGCCAGTACCCGAGCTCTGAAGAAGAGAAGGAAAATAAAGGCAGCCACACGCATCGTACAGGAGGAAGGAGCAACCAGAGGGAAATATTCAAGCAATAGTCTGGTGAAAAAGAGGAAGATGAGAAAGTTCTCATGAGAGAGTTCTCAGGACTGACTGGGGTGTCGATCAGAAAGAAGTCTGAAATCTGTATACTTGGCAAGAAGCTGGAGAAGCGAGGTACAGGAGAAATGAAACTTCTGTAGTCAGCTAGACAACATTCCCTGTAAAACACGGGCTTGAACATCTGACCCCAAACATCTGTTTGTCCGAAACAGACAAAACGTGTGAGACTGTGTTACAAAACAACTGCCAATTTTACTTATTTAATATGCCCACACAGAAACCTGAACCTCACCAATGACCTTCCTGAGCCTGTTATCGTGTAAATCAAGTGTGTTTGGGTTTCCTTTTTTTTTTCTTGGCTTTTTTTAAGTCTTAAAAACCAGAGAATTGCTTTAAAGATGCATTATAAAGATCAATTCTGTGAAATGGAGTACTTGTATCAGAAAACCTTAGATCTAACACAGCCTTTTAAAGCTACTGTTTGATACTTCGCCCACAATGGTTGTCTGTAATTCTCCTCCTCCTTCCAGAAGGATGCTCAGAAATAGACCTTTATTCTAAAAGACTCCAACAAGGTGCCAATTGCATTCACACCTATTACATCTTGTGACCATCCCTCTCCATTTTGTTTTCTTTTCCTCTGCACACTGTTGCTATTTAAAAAAGTAGTAATTTAGTTTTAGAAAACAAAATTGATAGTAGTTCAATGCCCCAAAATTGGATCTTGCTGTTAATGCCAGGCTTCTTTCAACACATTAGGTAATGAAAATCTTTCCATCTACAGTTTGTCCCTCAAAATATACATGTTAAGTTTCTAAAGAACCATCTAACGATGAAAAAACCTATGTTGGAAGCCAGGCTCTCCCTTTTAAGTTTTGTTTACACTGCGCTAATACTCTCAGAAAAAAAGATGGAGGAGGTCAGACGGGCTGGAAAAAGAAAAGGTTAGAGGAAAACATGTGCTACCTCTTCTGTGCGACCCCTCAGGCACTGCATCTATTGCCACAAGCTCACGGGGGCAGGGTGAAAACTGGGAGATGGGAGAAAGGCAGAGGAAGATCCGCACGTGGATCCGAGTCTCTCATCCTGTCCCTTTGCTCCCGCTTCCCAGTCTGTGTAGCAATCACAACACTGTGTTGTTTGGTACAGGCCCTTCCAAGGCCAAGGTCCATCTCAGCCCGGACCTATGGATTCTGCCCAGAACATCTGAAAGTCCCTGATTAAAGAGCTATGACAGCTATCCCGCCTTCTCAACTTGCACATCTTTAAAAAAAAATGCCCTCAAACAGCTCTTTAAAAAGGAGCTATTTGCTTCATAATTGGGCCATCAAAAGCCCATACCTTGTTGCCCAGACCATTCATGCTTCGTATTTATGCTTCAAACAGATTTTTGATAGGCAATTTATCTAAAATAATTTGAAATATTCTTGACTGCTGTTTCAGGTGAAAACAGTGTGTCCTACATGGAGTCAAATTTTGTATCAATGTCTGAAATATCTGACAGGTATTGTGCCCTGCTAAGAATGATGATAAGGCTGAAGGCCTGGAGGCTTCACCACAGGCGGTGGATTTGTCATTTCATTTGCTTGTTTTTACTTTTGAGGCTTTATTGGAAACATGCTCAAAACCCAGGAGATTCTGAGGTTACTCACTACCCCAAGGCCTCCAAAAGGGGCCCCGTCACCAAAACATTAAAATTAAATAGGTTCAGAAAAGAAAAGAAAAAATCAAATCAGTTTTACAGAACTGCTTCATAGTGTGCTGCCTGACAGGGTCCAACCTCCCTTAAGCAGTCGCCAGCTCTAAAGATGAAAAGTAGAATCGTGTGACAGATACTGCAATGAACTTGGGTAAATCAGTTTTGTCTCTCTACTGTCTCTTGGAACATAGTTAACGTTGTAATGATAGGAAATAGTCACATATTGGTGAAGGGAAAAATAAGAAAAGAATATTGATGATTGCAAAAAGTGATGATTGGAAAGTGGCAGCAACATTATAAAAGTAATTTTAATATGATGTTAATTGCAAGCACTTGATACAGAGGGGTTAATATATTGATTTTCCTCGTTCTGCACTATGCATGTCGCTAAGATCAATGGAAGTCACCTACACATACCAAGGAAACTATAATATGTAGAATTATTTATGGAATAGCCACTTCACATACACATCAATTGCAGCATCACAATGGCTAGAGTTAAACCCAGAAGACAAAACTATATATTACACATTGTAGGTGATAAAGCTTGAATTCCTATCATTGCTTCACCACATTTTTCGTAAGTTGAAGGGATAACTAACGGAAAGATTTTTGTACAGCTTTTTTTTTTTTTTTTTAAAGGTGGGATAAACATCATATAGTTTATCACTACAAGACACTGATTCCACTTACAAACTAAGTCATTAAATAACAGCTACTGCCAGTATTTTCCAAAACAGCATTGTGCAATGTACATCGAAGCAAACACACTGAAACATCTGAAATTGCCTCTGGTTTGCTCAAAATTCTGGCGACATCAGAGAAGCTGAAAACCAGCAGCACACAGAAGTCCAGCATCTCCAAACATCTGGTGGCAAGAAAGCATGAACCCATAAGCACATGCTTCCCTTTTAAAACAGCCTGCAAAGCTGTGTCAGCACTGGCAGGAAAAGAAAAATCTTTACAGCTACACAGGCACCTTTATAATTTTCGTATCTCAAAATTACGGCATTTCCAATAAAGGCTGCTTTTGAATCACCGTTTACTTTTACAACTCACTTTGTTTCACAGTACTCTATCTCCCACTGTTAACTCTTGAAAGAAGCCTTTCAAAGATCAATCCAGTCTGTTAGGATTCGGATGTTAAAATTGAATTTTTCCTGTCTACTTGTTCTTTTGAAAGGTTTAAAAGTGATTTGTGGCAATCAGCATAAAGGGATTTGATTGACAGAGTATAACTAAATGATCTAGAGAAGATTCATCAGGGGGAAATTGCTGAAATTATAAATTAAACTGCAAACAGAGTTTTTCTCTGCCTGCTCTTAAAACAAAATAGGTTCTTTTAGATGTGAAAATCATTCTAAAAGCTTCTACAAGTAGTCAATGAAAAGCTTAGAAATGCACAGCGCAATCTTTCAAATAACACTCTGCAGCAGTAATCAAATAAAAAGAAAGGATAAAAGGGCAAGCATCAGAATGGCTACCAAACAAGTCTGTTGACCTCATTCACACAAACCTCAAAAATGTAGCAGCCAAACTTCCCTCAAGTAAAATACAGGAGATTTAGTTGAAACGCCATTATACCTCTTCCTGTGGAAATTATGACTTTTCTTCCGCCCTCTCTTTTGCCTGGCTGTTCTTTCCTTCCCGGTTTGCTCCCTCAAATTGCCTTTCTCTGCAATTTACCTTTCTCCATCTGCCTACAAGAAGAGAGCCCAGCTGGAGGCTCCTTGCCACACTACCTCATCAGTGGCGGAGAGGGAGGAAAGCCTGCGTTATTTCCAGCACTGCTCCCTAAGCACCTCCAGCAACAGACGGGCAGTGGGGAGGGAGACACAGTCCCTGCTGAATGTCTGCAGCAGCAAAGATAACAAAAAAGCACCCAAAGACAGCTCTTAAAACTATCCGACCAACTCTCAATGAGAGTACCATAGAGTTAAGTACTACGTGTCTCCATTTGACATTTTTATTCTTCTGTTCTGAATTTGGGGGCTTTCACTCACCAGCTCCCAAGGGCGGGGG
>VYZV01034299.1:6132-16891 GCA_013401275.1 Pandion haliaetus
TGCGGGTCCTTTCTGCGGGCTTCAGTTCTTCCCGAACTTCCCTGGCGCGGGTCCTTTCCGCGGGCTGCTCTCCAGTCTCACACTGCTTCAGCGCGGTTTTTACCATGGAGTTACGGCCATCTTCGGGAGCCTCCGCTCCACCGTTCACCTCCCTGGGCTGCAGGGGGACAGCCTGCCTTCTCACCATGGGCTGCAGGGCCATCAGCCTCCTCAGGCGCCCCTCCTCCCCCTCCTTCTTCATTGACCTCGGGATCTGCAGAGGTGTTCCTCTCACATTCACCCAACACCCACACTGCCGGTTCCCCTTCTTCAATCTGTTCTCCCAGAGGCGCTACCACCGTCACTGATGGGCTCGGCCTGGGCCAGAGGCAGGGCTGACTTTTTGGAGCCACGGGAGCTTCTAGCAGCTTCTTAAAGGAGCCACCTCTGCAGCCCCCTCCCCCACAACCGAAGAAAACCGCGCTGCACAAACCCATAACACTGCCAAAGTGCATTACCTCTTCCAACCTTAGTAAAAAAAAAACTTACCGTTTGACTTGTCTGGGGCAGAGTCAGCAGTCAGGTCATGAGCTAAGTTGGCTCTTTCCATAAATTGTTGTTGGAGGTGGAAAACAGCTCACCTCTACTCAGCCAGCCCCAGGCTGCAGTTTCTAAGAGAGTCTGGGAATAAGCATGCGGAATTGAAGTCAGAAGAGTGTTACGAGTATGAAACGGAGGCTCCTCCTGTAATCGTAGCTGTGGTGCCCTTGGGTAGGTATCAGGACTGCATATATGTGTGCAGTCAGTGCTCTCAGTCACCAGTTTCCTGGTGGTTCAGCAATTACCTCGTCAGTCTCTGATGAGATGAGACAATGGGCCAACTTGAGACCAGGGGGTTGACTGAATGCCGTAACAAACTCACAGAGGTCATATCTGAACTTTTTAACAAAGTGCTTGTCTAATCCTTGAAAAACGTCTCCAGGTGAGAGCCTCATGTTGTCCCACAGATTCTCCCCTGCAGCTCCTGCTGTTCTTAGGTCACTTGACAAGCACCATCTGTATGTATCTGTGAGCTGTGTAACATCCTAGGTGAGAGATCTGGCCATCTCATCGACTCCCCCAGATCCTGCTGTAGAATTTACCAAGCTATACAGAGAAAATTTTAAAGAGTAGAAGCGGTTCCTGCAGAATCAAGAATGATCACCTAGGATAGCAAGAGTATTTACAGGATATTCAGTGGGGGAACGAAAAGCAGAGAAAGGAAGAAATCTAGATGATTTGGGGAGGAACAAACATAAGAAAACAGAAGGACAGGGACATAAAAAGGGTGATTGATATGCTTGTCTGGCCATGCCTTGTGTTTGATTTGTGCAGTCCGTCCTATATTCTTATTAAACTCTATTTCTGAGTATTTTCCCTGGGTGAGGGACTCTCTGGTGTGTGTGTGTATGGGGGTCTGAGTGTCAGCAGCTGAAGTGGGACCTCGGGTCACAGGGGCCCATGTGTCTGTGCCACAGAACCTGGAGCGAGTGCAGATGTGCGAGGGAGTGTGACGATCGCTGGTGAGGATCAAGCTGCACTGGTGGGTAAGTGGGTGAAGTGGCTTGGAAACCAGGGAAGTGTGAGGCGAGGGGCACTCCTGATGAGCTGCTTACTGGAGGGACCAGGATAGTCCCAGCTACATGCTGGAGAGACCATAGGCTGGGGTCAGCTGGAACCTCTGTGTCCGTGCGTGTGTGTGTATATGTGTATGTTAGCGTGTGCAAAGCAGTCTGTATCAGCAGCTGGAATGGGGCTGTGCCCTTGGGGTCTCATATATCTTGCAGCAATGGAGGGATATGGGATCCAGAGGCAGTTTCTGGGCAGACTGGGTGCCTGAGTCCAGCTGATGGAGGGATCCACATTGTACATATATACTGTTATTTACATGTTGAGAGAGAGAGGGGGAGGGAGGGCGTGAGACAGATATCTGGTGGCCACTGGTAAGACACAAGGAAAAGGAATGAAGCTGTTTCAGAGGAAGTTCAGGCTGGACATTAGGAAAAGGTTCTTCACTGAGAGGGTGGTCGGTCACTGGAACAGGATCCCCAGGGAAGTGGTCACAGCACCAAGCCTGTCAGAGTTCAAGGAGCTCTGGACGACACTCTTAGTCACATGGTTTAGTTTTAGGTAGTCCTGTGAGGAGCAGGGAGTTGGACTTCATGATCCTTCTGCGTCCCTTCCAACTTGAGATATTCTGTGAGTTTATGATTCTATTATAGATATAATATAAACCATTTAAATTATACATCTATATAACATTTTCCCACTAGCAGACTGCCATCCTGGCCAGCCATGGAGAGGAGCAGAATGAAACCACCGCTGCTCTTTATGTGAGTGTGGAGTGAACCTGTCTGTCTGTCTTGATCAGTGTGGCCACCAGCAAGTACGTGTGTATATGCTTTGATGTATGTTGTGTACATTTGTTTCTGTGCCGACTGGGCATACCTGCTTAGTCTTGCTACTAGTTGGACTTGGGGTTAAAAAGTTTCTCTGAAAGAGTAATGAATGTTTGGCATTTTAGATAACTGTTCTTCTGTTGTGTCAGATTACTTGTGGCAAATGTCATTGTCCAGGGTATGGTACTACTTACGTATTTCAAAACAAAATTCTCTCTGCTGCTTACAAGAAAATGGTGTCTTTAACCTTTGTACGTGTAAAACATTACATTTTTTTAGAAAGAAGTACTTCTTTCTGTTTTGTATGCTAAAAACTTATTTATGAAGCCTAAGGATCCAGGGTATGTTGTCACCTCTATCTTTTTCTACCGAACAATTTAATACCTTTCTCCTTTGCAAAGCCTATAATAAATGAATTATTATAACAGAACTGGTGCTGAAATTTTCACCAGGCTTTGCAGCTGAATTCACTGTATATCTCTTTTATGGACTTGGTAGCTTTTCATCTACCTTTGTCTCTTTAGGGAACTTAGAGTTTACTTTTTCTTTCTAAAACTTTCTTCATTAAGGTCTATGTTTATGAAGCACAAAGCAGGAGAGCATCCCACCCCCAAAAAATCCCCCCAAACATGGAGATATGTAGTTGTCAGAAGAGAAAGAAACAGTTAAACAAACAAAAAAAGAAAAACATAATAATGTTTGAAATGCAACTTCCTTTTGCATAGATCCTCCCAGAAAGAAATAACAATGGCAAGTTTTTGATATATTTTCTGTTTCAAGTGAAGTGGAACATCAAATTTTACTATCATCACACACTTCACTTCCAAAATTAATTTCTTACCAACATAATTGTTTAAAGTACTTCAGTGACTAAGTTTCCTTGTTAGTGACAAACTCTGAAGTGAAAACTATGACATGACCTTATGGAAGTCATACTATAAATAATTAATATCCAGTATTACAACTCTTGCAGAATAAAGTAGAATACAGAGAAGGAATATAAAGGGAAAAAACAAAAGGTAAACTAGGAAACAACATGTATAAATAAACACTTCTACCTTGCTTGATTAAGCTTTTATTTGGAAGGTTTATATCATGTTCCAAAGTAGTCTAACTATGTATTTTGTGTTTCACCTCAATATAAGATCATCCACTGTGTACCCAAACATAAACCTACTGAAGTTCTGAAGTTTTTCCTGTGGTTAAACAGATGCACAAACATCTCTTTTTACAAAAATGTGTAAGGGGAGGTGGGGAGGAAGAGAGAGGGAGAGAGAAATGATTGCTCTGTCACATTCTTCAGAAATTTCCAACATGCAGTATAATATGTTCATATTGCTAAAATTTTATTCACAGGAAAATAATCAAGCCATGTTCAAGTTGTCCTCAATATGGTAAAATAAACCTCAGAAAGTTTGAAAGATGAATCCATATATCATCTGAGAGGTGTGACTCATAATACAGGCCATCAGTTAACAAGGAATTATCATGAATACTTATTTTGGCAGTAAAATTATTCTCCACATAAATGTGATAATGGCAGGCATTTCTTAATGTTTCCTAAAAAACTTTTTATGTAACTG
This sequence comes from Pandion haliaetus, assembly GCA_013401275.1. NCBI lineage: Eukaryota > Metazoa > Chordata > Aves > Accipitriformes > Pandionidae > Pandion > Pandion haliaetus. The sequence continues at coordinate 10,133 of VYZV01034299.1, forward strand.
TCCTGGGTTCAGCTGGGATAGAGTTAATTTTCATAGGAAGCTGGGAGGGGGCACAGCCAGGATAGCTGAGCCCAACTAGCCAAGGGGATATTCCATACCATGTGACATCATGCTCAGTATATAAATGGGGAGCGGGCTGGGGGGTGGCGGTGGTATGACAGCACTGGAAGTGGCAGAGTGTCAGGTTGTGGGTGCATTGTCCGTCATTTGTTTTGTATATTCTTTTATTTGCACTATTGCTATTATTGTAACTTCTCTCCTTGTGTTGTCCCAGTAAACTGTCTTATCTCAACCCATGAGGTTCTACCTTCTTTTTTTTCTTTCTTCTTTCTGATTCTCCTCCCCATCCCACCAGAGAGGGCGGGGATGGGGGGAGGAGTGAACAAGCGGCCTCCTGGAGCTTTGGTGGTGGCTGGGCTTAAACCACGACAGTCCTTTGTGGCAGGACGGGAGGACTGTGTGTAAATTGTCCACTACTATTTGCTGTTGTGATGGTGATTATGCTAATTTTGTCATGGGGAAGTCTTTTTTTTGTTGTTGATCTGAGCGAAGTTTGTGATTTTAGTGATAATTCTTAAATACGGGATTCACAGAGCCAAGGGGTTGAATGTTTTGGGCCTGTGTGGTGGGGTTTTGGTAGCTGGGGAGGGGCTGCAGGGGTGGCTCCTGTGAGAAGCTGCTGGAAGCTCCCCCGGCTCCAAGCTGGAGCTGCCTCTGGCCCAGGCCGAGCCCATCAGTGACGGTGGTAGCGCCTCTGGGAGAACAGATTGAAGAGGGGGAACCGGCAGTGTGGGTGTTGGGGGAATGTGAGAGGAACACCTCTGCCGATACTGAGGTTAGTGAAGAAGGAGGGGGAGGAGGGGCGCCTGAGGAGGCTGATGGCCCTGCAGCCCATGGTGAGATGGCAGGCTGTTCCCCTGCAGCCCAGGGAGGGGAGCAGTGGAGCAAGAGGCTCCCCAAGATGGCCGTGACTCCATGGGACAGCCTGCGCTGGAGCAGTGTGTGACTGGAGAGCTGAAGCCCACGGAAAGGACCCACGCCAGGGAAGTTTGTGAGGAACTGAAACCCGCGGAAAGAACTCACTCTGGAGAAGTTGGTGAAGGACTGTCTCCCGTGGGAGGGACCCCACGGTGGAGCAGGGGACGAGTGAGGAATCCTCCCCCTGATGAGGAAAGGAGCAGCAGAGACAATGTGTGGTGAGCTGACCCAAAAACCCCCATCCCCTGTTCCCCTGTGCCGCCGGGGGGAGAAGGGAGAGAGAACCGGGAATGGAGCTGAGCCGGGAAGGCGGGAGGGGTGGGGTGAAGATGTTCTGATGTTTGGTATCCCTTTCTAATCCCCTTGATTTTGATTTGATTGGTAGTAAATGAAATGGATTTTGTTTCTTCCCCAAGTTGAGCCTGTCTTTTGCCCGTGACCATAAGTGGGGCGTGATCCCTCCCAGTCCTTATCTCGACCCATGAGTGTTTATTTATATTTTCTCTGCCCCATCCTATCGGGGGGGGGGGGGTGGTGGGGGGGGGAGGAGTGAGCGAGGGGCTTTGTGGTGCTTTGTTGCTGGCTGGGCTTAGCCACAGCAGTAACTATGAATGGAGATAAGGTATGAAAGTAACTTACAGCCAACAAATCAGATTTAATTTACTCCAGCTCTTAGAGCTTTTGGGGGTTTATCTGTTTATATTTTTTAAATAAAATTATTATAGATGAAAAAGCAAATTCTATTACTTTGAATATCACATAATAAATGTACTGTATTTTAAAAAGGCTGCAGGGTAAATACAAATTCTCTATTTTCACATTATAAGAAACTTGCTTGGTTTTATTGGATCTTTTTTCTTGCTATGAAAATTACCAAAATTGAAGGTTCAATTTAATTTATACAGTAAATTAAGTTCTGACATTTTGTATGAATCATCACTATACCTGTAAGTTATCAGATGAGAGTTGTACATTCAGATATCTCCTCCTCCACAGCCAATTGTGTTCAAATACCTAGTAAAATTTGTTTAACTTCCTTCTCGTGATCATTAAAGTTGATCTCTTCCCATGTTTAATCTGTAGCATCATGAATACTGCAGTACTTCATTTTATTTACTATAATGCAAACATTGAATACTGTTTAAATCAATAATCTCGCTATAGGGAGAGATGCAAGTACTCAAATTCGTTCGTTTCATGACTTCTCATTGGGTTCTATTGACTTCCACCACTCAGTGTGCAAAAGAAAGCACCAGTAGGAACCTTTATAAAGTTGCCACCTGAATTTTTTTTTTTCCAAGAAAGTCTGCAGTAGTTTTTACCTATTATTTCAACATAACTATAGGGCTGTATATTGAAGTGTGGCAGTTGGCACATATAGCCATGCCTTAGAAAATGCTCAGACATCATCAGAAGACGCAACAGACATTGATGGTCAAATCTTCAAGGAAGCATGCCATAATGCCTGCCGACGGAGAAAAGGTCTAGTTTGGGGCAGTGCAAGATTGCCAGCTATAAGAGAGTCCCTCAGTTCTTTACTTGTCTTGGTCATTTATTTGCTGTAACCTTAAGCAATTCTGTTTTCCTTACTGTATTTTGGTTTGTTTAGTTTGACACATCTTCAGGGCAGAGGTAATTTCCAAAAGCAAGTCGCAGTCTTCAGCTCTATTAATATCAGCAGTGGTCTGGAGCCACTGAAAGATATACTATAATTTTTTATTTTGAGAAGTTACTCTAATAGAAAGATCTGTACTTAACATTTTATTTACTATAAGGAGTTGCTGTCATAGAATCACCTATACATAACACTATACTTATTATTTATTTGAAAATAAAAAGTGGCAGAGTATGGGGGAGGCTTTTTGCAGCTTCCATAGCTGGTTAAAAGTGAGGATGTGACTATTATGATCTATTTTTATTCCATGGTAAATATTTTCAGATAATGTTTTCTACATTATGTATGGATATACAATAAAATAAAAAATACCCTAAGACCCCAATCCAGAAAAGCAATTAAATTTCATGAATAGTCCCATTGGGTTTTACGGAAAGATTTAGATGTTCAAAGATAAATGTGTGTTTCAGTGTTGAAGTGAATTATTGTCTGATGAGTACAGACAAATGGTTTGTAGACCAAAAGATGTAAATAAGGTAGGAAATCTCCGGAAACTATTTCCATTAAAGTAAAGCTATCACTTGTTAAAAACCAATTTTCCTAAGGAATGTTTCCTTAAAATCAGTTACATAGAAGACCTACACTACACACAAAGCAAACTAAATGAAAAACACTGTTTTCACTTGCATTTCTTCATTTGGCTTTCTGAAAGAGAAAATTAGTATTATGTATGAGTAAGAACTAATTAAATTAAGTAACCATGACATTTGTGCTAATGATACCAATTAACCAACAGTGAAAGAACATGTTAAGTGAAATAGAGAGCTACTGTCTAAAATATCATTAATATGAGACTTCATACTGCTGTGTTTTATTTAGAGCTGTGGTGTTTATGCAGAGATGAGCATTTCAACGGTGAAATTCAGCACAAGACAGGAGGGAAACTTATTGAGACTTGTTCCTGTTAACAGGAGGAGTCTGATCTGAGTATGTCTGAGTTTCATGTGGCATCACTGTTGAGGTCTGCCTTCATATAAATTCTTCATCTACTCTTTCAGCAGTAGGAAGTCCTGGCTGAGTACAACTTTGTACACACAAACACACAGTAGAATCTCAGACATTGGTTATTGCCAAGTAAACAACGGAAATAAACATCTATAGCAATGCACTATGAAATCACACATTCCCATGATCACACATTTAATGGGCATCTGTACTGAAATCACAATGTACTGTGGATTACGAATGAACTGCAAACCGCTACCCATAGTAGTGTGGACCATCAGTAATTTGCAGACCAATTAGACTATAATAACCCAGGGAGAACTGTCTTCGTTTGTGTTATATGAAAGCAAAACAATAATAAACTCTGCAGACCTATTTTCTCAAATGGCAAAGGGCAAAAACAAGGTAGGAATAAAATAACTAGAGCCACAAACAGTTTACAAACAAGACAGGTTTAGAACATATTTTTCAGTGTTTAAGTTACTCAAATACAAACTTTTTGGTCATTTAGGTTTCAAGTCAGGTAGAAATTGCAGAATATGAACGTTTATTCAAAGATTCAGATGTGAGCATCTAAAGAGACCTAAGTATGTAGACACCTGTTTCAGATGACTGATGTAAAACTTTAATCTTGCCATAAAGTAGCTTAATTTCACATGTATTTGCTATGATAAATAAGAATTAGTTTGCTAGAAATCTTTGAGATGTGAGAGAAGATCAAATGAGATATTTGGGGGATTTTTGTTAAATTTCATTATTAAAGTTCTACTTTTCTGTGGGTTTAGTAGCAAAAGTTAAATATATCTATAGACTTTAAGTTTCTTCAGACCATTGAATTATATCACCAAAATCAGATATTTGACTTTGCTTTTGTTATTTCTTTGGTTTGGTTTTAGATACATGTTATCTATCTAAGAGACCATAAAGTCCCTTTTGAAGCCATAGTGATATACTGTATTGCACAGGTAACAAACAGGCTAAAAAAAACCCCTATACACAAATTTTCAGCTAAATGCTTTTTTAAAGAAACATCGGAAGACTTTTAAATAAAATGAGTATTTACATAAATGCGACTATAAAATATGAATATGTTAAATACATAGATATGTGAATATAATCTTTCAGTAAAAAGTTGGGGGGCTGTTCTTGCATGTATTGGTTTGGAAAGTGAAATATATGAGGATTTTTGTTTCTAAAGGTACTAAAAGATAACATATTACAGATTAAGAGGTAAAAAATAATATTATTGGTAAAAGTAAAACCAAAATAACATTGAAATGTTTATTACAAAGTAGCCATGATTCTTTTCTGTGGGGATCAGACTGTTTTGATATTGATCCTGCAAGTGAAGCTAGCCTTTATTATGCCCACTGGTTCATTATTACTGAATTTCCTCTGGCCAAAAGTACTGGCTGATTTGTTTGAAAGCTGTAGACAGCTTATTTCTAAATGGCTATCCTAAATTGGGTTTAACCAGCTAATAAAAATGGTCTCTTACCCTTTTCAGCTTTGAATGGATGCTAGCTGAGAGAGAGAGAGAGGTAGAGAGTTCACCATAACCAAGATAAAGATGGGGACAGTAAGATTTTTAATTGAGTCATCACTTGTAGATACAACTTTTACCATCATCTGGTATATAATTAGGAAATCGGCTTAATTAAGGTTGCGTACATTATGTTCATATCAGTAAAGATGATTGATATTTTCCCACACTACAGCCAAGACTACAATTAGGACCTAACTGAGACTTTACATGTAAAATTATGGTAACTTGGCAAACTGTAAAGCACAACTGGTTTAGGTGTTAGCTAAGATGAACATTGTCAGTTGCTGCAGTCTGTTGCACTTTGAATTATAGCAGTCTGATCACGTTTCTGACGCTGAAATGACTTTGGATAGTGTTGTTCAGAACTTTTAGTTTATTAAGACATTGGGTTTTTTCCCAATAAAGAAAAGGTGGATATCTAGTATATTAGATTTACTGGAGCACTAGCCAAATGAAAGCTGTTATCAAATTTGCATACAAAGATACTACATGTCTTTTAAATATATATTTCCTTAGTATATATCTATTTCCATTTCTTATATGTAAATGTGACACAAAGCTCTAAGATTGTTCTCAATTTGGAGATATTTTTTCTATTTTTCATTATAATTTTACTTCAGTTACACTAAAGGCTGATAATACAATTCATAGTTTTAGTGACAAAGTGATCCCCTAAATGAACATGAGAATACTTATAACTGAGTAGGAAAAAAAAGATTGTTGTTGTTTAACCCCAGCAACCACGCAGCCACTTGCTTCCACTCCCCCCACCCAGTGGGATAGGGGAGAGAATCGGGAAAAAAAAGTAAAACTCGTGGGTTGAGATAAAGACAGTTTAATAGGACAGAAAGGAAGAAAATAATAATGATACTACTAATAAAAATAGAATTACAATAATAATAAAATAATTGGAATATACAAAACAAATGATGCACAATGCCATTGCTCACCACTTACCAACCGATGCCCATTTAGTCCCTGAGCAGCAATCCTCCCCCCAGCCAACTGCCCCTAGTTTATATACTGGGCATGACATCACATGGTATGGAATAGCCCTTTGGCTACTTTGGGTCAGCTGTCCTGGCTGTGTCCCCTCCCAACTTCTTGTGCCCCTCCAGCCTTCTTGCTGGCTGGGCATCGGAAGCTGAATAAGCCTTGACTTTAGACTAAACACGACTTAGCAACAACTGAAAACATCAGTGTGTTATCAACATTCTTCTCATACTGAACCCAAAACATAATGATATACCAGCTACTAGGATGAAAATTGACTCTATCCCAGCCAAAACTAGGACACAATTTTATTGCGGATGACCTTAAAATGGATGCTAACAAGTAACTTGTCTATAGTCTTCCACACAAAGGAACATTTAATTTGAAATCATCATGACAATTTGAATAGGTAATCATTAATGAAAATGTAATTATATCTTTAACAAAAAAGAAGGAAATAGACACAATTTCAGGTGTATGTTAATTTCAGTTTGTGGTTCAGATCTTGTAGCACTCTATTAAAATTCTCCTTTGGTCTCTGTGGAAATTGGCATACCTGCACTGGGGCCATGTTGAAGTTGGTATTTTTATGAAAAATTCCAGGATTGCTGCTGGACTCATC
>VYZV01034300.1:22294-44020 GCA_013401275.1 Pandion haliaetus
TAAGACTTGTGCTCCAGGCCCCTCACCAGCTTCGTTGCCCTTCTCTGGACACGCTCCAGCACCTCCATGTCTTTCCTGTAGTTTGGGGCCCAAAACTGAACACAGGACTCAAGGCGCGGCCTCACCAGTGCCGAGTACAGGGGGACGATCACTCCCCTGCTCCTGCTGGCCACACTGTTTCTGATACAGGCCAGGATGCCGTTGGCCTTCTTGGCTGCCTGAGCACACTGCTGGCTCATATTCAGCCATCTGTCAACCAGTACCCCCAGGTCCTTTTTGCACTGGGCACCTTTCCAGCCACTCTTCCCCAAGCCTGTAGCGTTGCATGGGGTTGTTGTGACCCAAGTGCAGGACCCAGCACTTGGCCTTGTTGAACCTCATACAGTTGGCCTCGGCCCAACAATCCACCCTGTCCAGATCCTTCTGTAGAGCCTTCCTCCCTATATTAGCCTTTTTCACTATGAAATGGCAAAGATCATGTGTCGTGTTTCAAAGCAATCTGGCTAATCCTCTTTAAAGTATGAGCATTATTATCTCTGAGACAGAATATAGTCAGAATTTCAACAGAGTAGTGTTCTTTTACTATAGTCTACTTTGTAATGTATTTAATTCATAACCAGTTCCAGATTTTTTACTAGCTGTATTTACTACTTCTGCAACATAAAAATGCTTGGCATTTACTACATTTTAAAGAATATTATACTTACAATATTAGCATGTGATACATTTTTGCACATTATGCATGTGTCTTTCTTGGGAATTCATATCTACTGATGTTTAGTGTTAAGTAATTTTATTATTTACTTGATATTACTGTTACGTTATTTATACGCGAAGGGATTATTTAATTTCTATTAATTTGCTACTATCTTCAAAGGGGGCATAATAATTTCCAAAGCAAGGAAAAACTCACTCATCCTAGACATACTTAGTCCCCCAACATCTGCACAGAGATGTACAGATTCCCTACATATCGTATCTCACACATACTGTTTCCAAACGGAAAGTGGTTCTAAATACTGTGATACTTTAAGTCCTCAGAGAGACAAATATTGAAATTACTTGTGTAAACTTAGTGTGTTTTTCTTTCCTGTCCTCTGCTTCTCTAAATGCAAGTAAATATATATAGTTTTATATACCTTTTTTTGAAAACTCAGCTATTTTATTTACATTGTTTTATTTAGCCAGTATACCCTTCCATTAATAAATAGTTGTGTTCTTGATGATGGAAAGAAACATCTCTAGAAGGTGTTTCAGAGGGTCTAAATCTAAGTGACTGCCTGCTAATGTCTTTTTTGCTGACAATAGAGGGAGCGGAGCCTACCATGATAAGGTACCTGATCTAAAGTTAAGAATACTGAAGCCAAGCACTTTTGCCAAGAATTTACATTGAAACTACACACATAAATTCATTCATACATTTCTGTTTTCCTTCAGAATTGCATGCCTACATGAAAATGGGTATATTTTGCATGTTTCCTAAATTTATTGGCTGTAGTTTAGTACTTTTTTTGTTTCCCAATGTTGTTTTATTTTCTTTAAATGTCCTCTTATGTCCAAGTAGGTCATACTTGATTTTACAGCTATTCATCTTAGCTCCCAGTTATAGACTTTTTCATTGCAACGTTACTCAAGATTTTATTTTTGCCTTTTTATTAGTATGTTACATTTACTCTAGAATTTCTTGTACTGCATTTTTATATTAATTCACTTGATATTCTATTCTGGTTTATATTTAATGCATATAAACATATTCTAATGTGAAGTTAATTCTTCCATATTATGTTAATTATTTTCTAATTATTTGGGTCTTCCATAATAATTTCCTATAATCTTTTTTCTTGATTATCAAGCTATTATAATTCTCCATTATTTGTATTTCTTTCACATTCTCTATCAAAATTACTTTCTCTATGTATTTCAAGATCATACTGAAGCATTTTTTTTCATCCTTTGTTCTTTCTGATCTTTCTGAATTACCTCTGCCCCACAGTATTCAGATGTTGTTTTATCTCTCTTGTTGGCATACAACTGTCATGATACTTAAAAACTGCCTTTAGTTTCACATACTGATGGTTTTTACCTTAAAAGTGATTCTTGTTCTCAAGAATGCCCATTGTCCCTCAGTTGATTACATCAGAAAAAAATTTTCCTAGGCTAGCTAGTTTTTTTTATCCCTTATCACTCTTGTTACTGACACCTAATGTATCTTTCTTTTACCATTTTTAAATGTTCACAGTAATTTTAAAGTCTTCTTACAAGCCCTCTGTAGCACAGACAAAACTAAAACTACTAAGGCTTAGCTGCAATCCATTGTATCTATTCTAAATCCTCATTCTTTCCATGTGAATCAAGTTTAAATGCCCCTTGCAAACTTAGCTTGAAATCTCCCAAATTTGGAATAAATATAATCATTTTTTCTACCAAGGAAGTATGTTACACTTTGGAAATGACAATAGCTTTCTATAATATTCTGCTTCTTATGAGTAAAGGGAAAAAGCTTCTCACAATACAGGGTAAATTTTGCAGCTGAGTCATAAAAACCTGTCTATGTAGGTAGTATTACCCTGACTATGGAGTGCGCATAGGTAGCTGTCATCTGAGAACTACTGTCTAACTGGATCTTGCAAGCAATCCTACTTGCTGGATTCAAAATGGTTGTGGATATGAGCTTGGAGACTATTTGCTCATCCTGGTTAAAATAGGGCTGCCTGAGCACAGAACTTGAGCAAACATCTAGGCACTGAAAGATCTGCCCGGACAGAAGGTTGGGCATTTTCTACCTGCTTCTGTTGGCAGCGTTTGGAGTTAGCTGAAGATGCATTTTGGATATCTTGTTATAAAGTTAGATGTAAATTTTTCATTTAAAGCACAATGTGAGTTTGTATTGAGTAAGAAACTGAAAGTGGCTCTTCTGAGCCTATATCCAATTCTAAACCCAGTGGCCTATCTTTTATGTTCCTCATTAGTGGAATAAAAGTAAATAATCAGATAACTTAAGTGTAACCCATGGGCAAGAGCATGTCCATGTGATCTTTTGCAAGAAGACCCAGTGTAACACTGGCAAGCTGATTGGCATGAGCCACCATTAGACTGGGAACTGTGTAGCTCTGCTCATGAAGTTGTGCTGCAAAGCACAGCTACAGCCCCTCCCGTCAATAGCTGGGCCACATCTGGCTGCTTCAGATTACAGATGGGCTGCTGTCCTGTCCAGCCAAATTGCAGACACAACCCCTCAAACAGACATACCCCAAAACAGAATTTCCTTCCCAGTGACATTATTTTATACTTACCACGAGCTGATGGTTTGGCCTGGTATTTGTCTTTACCTGTTTTGACAAAAACACACTCATGCTTTTCATCTCCCTTACATATCATTCCTGAGATTAACTTTCAGGAAAGAATGTTATAAAGTGTATCAATACATGAAACATTTGCACCACTATGAGAATCTATGGTCCATTGGTCTAGACTGAAACTGATCTGGCTGTAAATGTTAGAGCTGCCTCACAAATGCCTGACCGATATAACCGAGAGCTCTGAAGAGAGAGGAATCAGAGGGAAAAGCAGCATTTGGCACCTGCGGGACCAGGTAAACAATTCACAGTTATTTGTTCCACTGTTGAACAATATTTATCCACAATTTATTTAGACATGCTTCATTCTTTAGAGATTAATGGAGCTTCACTGTCAGCACCACAGTTCCCCCTTTAAGACTATTTCTCACTCCATCCCCACTTTACAGGAAATAGATGGGCAGTTCATTTTATCCAGATTACGCTAACAAGAAGACAATAAATGGCTTCGTTTTAGCATCTCTCAGAAATGCTGCTATTCTACTCCTCTCCCTTCATTCTTGTATGTTGGGAAGCAGCAGCATAGCCCAGCCATTCTCTTTGTGAGCAATTTTCTGTTCTTTTGTGCTTTGAGAATTCACTAGATTTTGTTTCTGTGGTTGAACTTTGATGATCTCAGATAACAAAAGAAAAAGAAGGTGGTCTTTGTCTCGTCTAATGATGACATTGTGCAGTGCTCATGAGTGGCAAACTGCATTACCCAAATGCCTATTTTTGAAAGGTGCATCTTTCCTGGCATGTGAAAGCAGCAGTCCCCATTTTCTGGTCCTGTGGTTTGCACTTCAATAGTCTGCTCTTAAAGGTGATTTACTTTATTTGGAATCTCCTGTTATATAAAATTTGGAACTGCTTATAGGTTCCCCTCTTTCCCCTTTATATGTAAAAAGGATCATTGAAAGAAACAGTAATATTTGCCTGGCCCAAGCCATCCTTTCCTCTGGCACACTTGCATGTTTCTGGATACAGATCACTGGATCTTTTTTGTATACCTTTGAATGCCTACCTACAAGATGCTTCAGCAGATCTGTATAGACTTCTTCCCTTTAACTGCTGGTATGGAAAAAAGAAAAGGTTTGTCTACTAAGTCAGAAGCAACTGCTCTACTACTACTACTACTACTACTACTACTACTTATTCAGGTACAGAACTGAAATATCTGTAATATTCAGCCTGCCAGAGAGAGAGAGGATTCCTCTTTATTTTCTTATATATGCTGTTTTCTTTTTCTCTTTTTAAATATATGGAAATTCCTATTTATAAAGGGTGAGCCAAAGCCTCCCATTGCATGGAGGCAACAGGACAAAAAACAGGCATCCCTGAAGATGTACAGCAAATGATCTGGTCTACTTTAGTGGACTTACTAGTCCAGAATTAAGCTCTATTAAGTATATAGGAAGTGAATTCTGGCAGCATTTAGGTAGATTGGGTTGTGTCCCCAAGGGTTTTATGGTCAGACAGGCAGTGGGATTCAGACCTATCTGTATTAAGCTCCCTGTCATTCTTTCTGAGAGTCAACAGCTTTCAGAATTGCTCTGAAACAACCAAGAGTAATTTGAATGGGGGAGCTATATTGAGTAAAGCAGATTAATATTAAAATGCCTGCAATTCAATTTGCTTTCAGACTAATGTTTTCCCTGAGGATATTTTCAACTTTAAAGGCAATAAAATCATAAGCTTAGATTTGACAGCTTGAAAATTACATAGAAGATAAGATGATTCCGTGTAGAGGAGTGTTTTTTCAACTAACAAATCACACCAGTTTGCCTGTAGGTTGCTATCTAGTTCTAGAAACTCAGAATTTGCCATTTCTTTTACCTGCACAATTTTGTTCTTTAACTCATTGGTATGCATTTGCCTCGTTCCCTGACAGTGTGCTTACCATTTGGTCTGCCTTGCCTGCAAATATCCTGTTCACCCTCTAACTTCTGAACATGGAATCTCAGACCCAGGCAGCTGCTCTAAAGGGTGATCGTGAAACAGTGCCAGTCTCCTTTTCTTCTTTATTTCCTTTTCTCAATCCTGCTTTTGATTCTTTGTGCTGTACTTAAGAAAGGGAGATAGTAGGGGGAGATGGGTGAGTTCAAAGAACAAAATTTGTAAATGAGTGATAGAATAGCAAAATAAGTTGGCAGTTGCCCCAATGGGAGACACTTAGGAGATACTACTGCCAAAATTTAGAGTGCTACTTGACAACAAAATGACTCATTAATGATAAGCAAAGTATAGCTTTAAATGTCACTGATTATTCTTGTTCTGTAAGTGTATTCATATATGTGAATTCCCAAATCTTGTCCAAGATAGTCTGATAATACTGGATATTAGTATAGATTATATGTAGGGGAGATATGTCCTTGTTTGTTTGAAACATGTAGTGGAGACTGTTGGTCACAGTCCCAGTTACAGTACAAATATAGTGGAGTCTGTGTATCTGGATTGCTTTGCTGTATTTTGTAAGCTCTCAGTCAGAAACATACACCTCTATTTCCTTCCCTGCCAAGAGAATTTCTGTGCCCTTTTTTTGTGTACGAATTATTGCATAGGCTGGATAGGGATGTACTATGGATTTTTATGCTCACTATGTTGAAAATAGTCCTTTTTCATTTCCTTGAGTTTGTGAAACATACCCACTTCAAAGTGCTTTCCTAATTCATATTTCTTTCTTGGTTTACATCTGTCTGCACACTAGTACAGCCTCAGATCAGACAGCTTACTTATTACTATTGATTTAGATACATTTATGGGTAAAAAAAAAATAACTACCTCAAACTTTCTACTCTTATGGAGTGGAGAGAAACAGCTTTTTGCTTCAGCAACTGCTTATGCATATTTATTGAATAGCTTCTTTGAGGATGTTGTGATGAGCTTGCTTATCAGTGAAAATGACTTGAAGTATTCTCAGATCTCAATATCTGTGATTCCAATTAGGAATTTAATAAATGCTGAAACCTTTTAAATCTTTCATTTATTCATAATGTAGCATGACAATAAATAGCTGATGACAGTGGAGAAATTCAACAGCAATCTACTGTCTAGATGAATTTCTTTTTTTTTTTTGTTAGCTTGCAGAGCCTGCATCTGTGACCATGACATGCTTAACTTCAGAGAACTCATTATTACTTCTATTGTGCTCTAGCAGTTTTCATCCTTCACAGTCAGAGGTGGGCAACTGATTTTAAAGAATTTCCATGCTCAAGGGAGGGATAAACACTCTTTTATTGTTTCACGCCCCAATAGGACAGCCAGGTCTTCTTAAACAGAAAAATAAAAATATGACAGTATTAGACATACACATTTACCAGCGTTTTATTTTACCATCCTACAGAAAGAGAAAAAAAGTGTGTTCTTACTTTGAAGACAAAATACATGACTGGCTAACCTTGGAAATTTATGTTATAAAAAGTTTGGGAGTGAATTGTAAGAAATACGGACTTTAGTGTTATATCTGGCATTCTCAAAATGGATTGGTAACTAGATGCTGTCACTTTTCTATACAGCTTTGCTGGCTCGTATTACTGACCAGTGTTAGCCTGTGACAAGCATGAAAGGAATTGGTTGCTCCAAGCCAGCTGGTATCTGAGAGACAGTTGATATTTTTTATAGCTTATTTTTGAGAAATATCTATAGCATACCAGCTGTCACTGATGCAGTATGCGTAATATGGTTTCTGGTGTTCTCTGTAAAAAGGCAGACATTCAAAGGTATTAAGAGTGAACCAGCTTCTCACTGTAAATAAACAGTCCGATGTATTTGTGAGTGTAGAAGAGGATATTCTTACCTTTTCATCGTATGTCTCCTACAGAGTCACATCTGATACAATCTGTTAAGTACTTTGTATGTTCATACAGCTGCCATTCCTGGGAGATTTCTCAGCCTTCTTGCAATATCTAAGGAGTTTCTCTGGGTGAGTTTTGCAGATCTATCACAACTTCTGAGACCTGCTGTGTAGTAGTATTCGAAGGACTGCTGAGTATCAGAAAATTGTGGCCATTCCTGCACTGCGTGCTTCCTAGGCTTGCACTGTTCAGTTACAGCATTCAAGGCAGCACTTTGGACATTATAAGGAGGTACAGACTTGCAGAACAAACAGGTATCAGTAGTGTATGCATACATGCTGCTGAGCTCGAGGCTTCCAGATCATCCAGTTCCTGAGTGTGTTTAATGATCCCAGAGACACTGAATTTACCATACATGAACAACATGTCTTTGCAGGAAATGTGGAATTTATGTAATCCAGCTGTTACACAGTGTATTTGCATATAATTCTGTTTGAAGAAAGACAGTGATTGTTGACATTCAAATCAACCAAAACTGCTTAGGTAACTACATACCATCTACAGTAATTGTCTCCTCAATAAAATAGTTTATTTCTGTTTTGCAGTCTATTCTGCCATAGGAAACAAACAGGAAATTGTAACTTTTTTTTTAGTTTTCCCCAATAGGTGGGAACTGAAAGCAAACCAGATCATTATCAGAATTATAGATATTGTTAGATGGATGTTTACTGTGTTGCTTCTTTATGGACGTGGGAGAATAAGTAGAAATTATCTTTATCTGAAACATGCAAAAAATGACATCAAATTTTGGTCCTGGTTACCAAATACTTACATTTTTGTCAATAATAGAAGTCAACTTTGGACATGGCATATGAGGACTGGGACTAATTTATAAATAAAGGTACAGATGGAACCACACATTATGCTGCATTGTCTTTTAAACTTCTGCACCACGGGTCCTGTCTTTTCAGGCTTGTTAATTGCCAGCCATAAGTTTTTCTTTCTTACCTTGAGAGTTGCTTCATGAAAAGATCAGATTCCAGAGAATTGTAGACTTCATAGAATCATAGAATGGTTTGGGCTGGGAAGGACCTTAAACACCATCTAGTTCTGCCCCCCCTGCTATGGGCAGGGACACCTTCCACTAGACCAGGTTGCTCAATGTCCCATCTAACCTGGCCTGGAACACTTCCAGGGATGGGGCATCCGCAACTTCTCTGGGCAACCTGTTCCAGTGCCTCACCACCCTCACAGTGAAGAACTTCTTCCTCACATCTAATCTAAATCTGCCCTCTTTGAGTTTAAAATCATTACCCCTTGTCCTATCACTACATGTCTGTGTAAAAAGTCCTTCTCCAGCTTTCCTGTAAACCCCCTTTAGGTACTGGAAGGCTGCTATATCTTTGAAGCATTCCATCCATCACATAGGCCAAAAATATTACAGTGTTGGCTTGATGCGTATTTAAAAAAGTGTGTTATTGATGCTTAGAGCATCAATGGATTTCTGCACTCCAGTTATCTCAATTAAAATGTTGTCTTCAGACTATAAGATTTAATGTACTTGTAATCATTTGGCCAATGATTATAGACTTTTCCTTACTGGACTTCTGCCATTCATTTAAAAAAAAATGGTTACTTTTTAATGGAGTAAATGTGTTATTTTTCATTATATTTTTCTATGGATGCAATTTTCCAAGAAAAGATCATGACTGGAAATAATCCAGGCATGCTGTTTTTGAAGGTTAAATGTTTTCAGGGGAGATCATAATTAGAGATACCAGATTCATAATTTTATGGGTTTGATTTATTTTCCCTTTGAGCACTTCTGTCTTTTTCAGGCTATGGGAACTTTCTGTCTAAATCAGTAAATTAGAGAAATTTATGATGGTGAATGTGAACTGAGTTTCCTCTATATCAAACCAAAAATCTGCTGTGTCATCACCACTAATGAAACACTGGTGATGAAACAAATAATTTGTACATTTGGAATGTCTCATGAAGCAATTTTTTTCTGACATAATACACATTTTCCCTTCAGTGCTTTTTTTACCAGTGAATGATTGTCAGCTGCCCAGCAAAACTTCTGCAGCTCCAGTAATGGGATTTTTTCTGAATCACAGTAAGAATTACCTCTGCTGGAGTTCAGCACTGATATAATCTGCCAGCACAAAGTCTATGCCCCATGAAAATCCTGTTTCAAGGGTGAATTTTAGTCTTCTGGATAACATTTACATCTTGCAGCTAGCAAACTACTTGTACTTGAGTACCATTGCACATCTGAATTGTGTCCCTGAGTTTTTGATGGAAACCTGCCAATTTTATGAAGAGTAAGGGTTTTACTAAATGTACATTTTATAATGCCACTTAAGCAATAGACGAGAGGCAAGGGTTTAATAAAATGGTTTATCACTGCAAAAATAATTCAAAAGTGTTTCCTACAAGATGAGCAGGACCTTACAAATGCACTTAAGACTTTGCTTTTTGTAGGTATCTCACCTTACTTATATGAATGAAGCAACAGAAATGTAATCATCACCATTTATAAATTGTACATGACAGTCATTCACCACTGTTTTGTGCTTTCCTGTTCTTTCTCAGAAAAATGGACACAAATGGAACAAAAAATCAGCAAGGCTGTCAGATCCCCACCAAAAAGAAACACAAAGCACATACTGAAGGTCTGATGTTCAATACGAACAATTTTATGTTTTCTTTAAAGAGATGATCCGTGTGAACTTTAAATACTGCCCATAACATCAGTAGTAATAAATACCCTAAATAAATGACAACAAGTCACCTGACTAGAAATTAAAGTAAAGCCTGGTTTTGACCTTTTCACACATTCCTGGCTTTGCTTATAGTAAATGAAACTGTTCTAAAGTTGGTATCTGTGCTGCACCCAGTTTTGGCAGCTTTAATGAACAGAGTATAAATATTTTCAAACTGCTTTTAAAAATGCTCTGTATCTCCCTAGTTCATTTTTCTTTTTAATTTTCTGTATGAAGGCAACACTTGAGAACACAACTGATTTTTTTCATTATGCAGTTCTGGTTTAATTGAAAGTAAAAAGTTTGAATTTGTATGCACAACGTGTGTACAGGGTGCATTAATATTTGACATGTAATCAATGTATTGCATAGTCATATTTTTAGGGACTGTAATGCTGGATTTGTTTTTTGTTGCTGCAGATAAAAAACATATAAGTTAAAATTTGATTTACCTGAAATTTAGCTTTTAAAAATAGTAATATTCAAGAAAAGAGGGTTGGAATGAACTTTGAGAGCTCATCCTGTCCAGTCCTTCCCTAGAGCAGGAGATCAGCTCTACTTGAACCATTCCTGGAATATTTTTATTTAATTAGTTCTTAGAAAAAGAAGAACAAAACACCTCTAGCGACAGAAGTTTGCAGCTTCCTTAGGCAGTTGATTTCTGTGAACTGCTTAAGGGTTTCTACTACTGGAAAATTCTTCTTGGTGTGTAACCTAAATCTTCCTCACTGTGAATTAATCGCATTACTTCTTGGCCTATGCACATTGAACAGACAGCAGTCTGTTTCCATTCTCTCTGTTCTTTTTATATGTGCATATATGCATATATGTATGTATGTGTTTAATACATAAAAGTGTATGGCTGCATGTGTTGCCTTCTCTCAGGCTTCTCTATTCTGGGTTACAATGACTTAAATTCTCACAGTCTATCTTTATAAGCTGTATTTTTTGGACATGTGATCTTTCTTACTGCTGTCCCTTGAACTGTCTCCATCTGCTCCATGTTTGGTTTTTTGATGTATTGTACCCAAAACTATAAACAGTAGACCACAGGAGGCTTTTGTAGTGCTTGAGCAGATTGGATGGAATAAATGCTCCTTTATTGTAGTTATCTCAAGCCATCTTCCATTGGCAATGTAAGTTAGGGACACCTTATTTCAGCTGCTGACAGAGCCTTCTGTTTCTGAAATTAAAATGAAAACTTTACTAGTAACTTGTGTTGAGGAACATTAGAATCACACTTCAGTCTCTGGAGTAAAGAAGATCCATACACAGTAACTAACATTAGCATCAATGATATTTCAGATATTGCAGAGTTCTAAAGATTACAACGCCAAAGAAAAAAACCCACAGCACTTCAGTACAGCACAGCAGGAACAGCTGTTTTTCTTTAAAGTACATTGTCTGTGTTCTCAAAACTAGTGTACTAATGTGGCCAAGCCTACTCTTCATATGTTCTTACAAATTACTAAGTGGAAAATACAGTGAGATGCTTTTGAAGGTAGGATGCAAGGTAATGGAGATGTGTCATCAGCTTTTGACCTTTCCTACTATCTTTTTAGATCAGTTCACCATTGTGGTTGACACTGTCCATTTATTGAGATATTGATGCATACAACAATAAGAAATATTTATTCTCCTTTCAGTGAATGGATGGCTTAATCATGGATACGATCATGCGACTGGGAGTGCACCCTCAGTAACTTTTAACACATAAAATGCACCTCCCTTTGGCTTTACCTTACATTTTCATTTCTTTGGTAGGCTTTCTTATATGGATAGATATACTCTGCTGTAAGGGCAAAGTTCTTTCTGGTATATCCTGCTTATATTTCTCAAAAACAAATTATGTAATTGAGGAATATACAACCTCAATGAGATTTTCAGTAAGGTTAAGTTAAAGCCCAGCATTAAAATTGTGATTTTGAGTCTTGTTTTTTTGCTCTGATTTTTGGAATTTAGAAGCCCAGAGCACTAAGCTAAGCTGCAAAAATACGCTATGTTTCACATTTCCTACTTATTAAAAAAATCTAGATTGCTTTTGTATGCCAAATGTGTTCCAAAATAGGCACATATAATCAAGGTAATGCACATAATTTTTTTTCAGTTGTGGATTTTTTTTCAGCAGGTCTCTCAAACCTTTAAAGCTTGCTCCTGAAAAAAAAAAAAATGTCAGTTCCATTCTCTTTCAGTTTTTGCAGAATATCTTGTCTTCCTTGTCTGTCTTTTAGGCACTCATTTAGCATTTTCTTACACATTGCCAGATTGCTGTTCCTATTTGATACCCCACTGATTTTCGTGGGACATCATGCAAACATAGCAGCCTACCAAATATGTGATTAGTGCTGTGGGGGGTTCTAGCTCCCCGAGGCAAGGACTGCCTTAATAGTACATTAGAGAAGTTGTAGAGATATTATGGAAGTTTAGCATGTTGCATTATCACAATAGAACCTTTTCCATATTTATTTAAAGACTAACTCAGTCTTAAAATTTGATTGCTATCTTCATACTTTTGCTGTGTAATTTTTTATTGCATTGGATAACCTGGTATATGATGTCTTCTGTTCTAAAGCTAGGATTGAGAAAGACTACAGAATTACCATCCTCTGCTTGGTAGTGATGGCTCAGATACGTATCATATGTAGTGGCAGACAGCCGTGTTCAAAAACTGAAACATGTAGGAAAGCTAAAACAAAACAAAAAAGAGGACAGTTTCATTTCATTTTTAGTTCAGAGCTTGAAAAATGACAGGGAATTGTATGAAAGCACAGATTGATACTAGCTTAATGCTAGTATTTCATAAGTCCTATCAAAAGCTGCTGCCCAGTTTGTCAATTGCTTTTATATAATGTGAATCAGGTTTGAAGCACTTTGCAAAAACAAAAAGCTGACAGGAAATTAAATCCTGAGTAAGAAATAAATTAAATATTGAGACTATATGTTGGTTTCTTTATTAATTGAGGAAAACCTCGATGAATTCTGCTGATATTACTAACATTTGAATGCAGTGAATGGTGACATTCTACATTTTGGGATTGTGTATCGGTTGCTTAACTATTATTATACCTGCTAAAAGATAAATATAATAAAATAGAGTTGATAAAGTTTTCATATTTACAATATTTTAGAGCTTTGCCCTGGTAAAAGTTTTCTCCATCAAAAGTGGTTGCAGGACTGCAATGTGAAGAGATGTCAGATATTGCTCCCATACTGAGAATTTTAGAAAAGACTCTAGAGGTTCAACCACGAGCTTGTCCTTATTACTTGGAGAAAGAGGTTCCCACTGGAGACATCAGAAGGAATTTAATAACCATCTTACTTGTAAGTGGGAAACATCGTTGATGGTGCCTTCACTAATAATTTCCTGAAAAACACCAGGAGTGGGATCCTCTCCTTACTGAAAAATAAAATAAGAAACAAAGTCTTTGGGAGCATTCAAAAGTTATACTGCTTAGAAAACAATGGAGGAATTATTCTTGTAGATTTGGAGAGAATATGGTCCTAATTAACCAGAACTTTTCTGTAAGTAGGAGCGAGATCATGAGATTGTTTAGGGAGGCTAGGTCCAGAATATGTGCCCTTTAGCAATCAAAACATTGGGCAGCTTGTGTCATAAAAGTGCCTGTACTGACTTTACAAAATCTTTGAAAACATGGTGAAGAGGAGAGTCCCTCATGCAACCGGAAAAAGCAGATTATGGCCCAGAAGTGAAAACAAAAAGTACTGCTTTGGTGTGTTTGGATTGTGATAATCATAGGCTGAATGTAATCTGGGATAATGATGATATGACTGATGGAATTTGAGCAAATTACTCTTTTATCTGTAAGACTTTTACCAGGTTTTCTACCAACCTCCACAGCAATTTCTTTGTCCTCCATGAATCGAGGCAGCCTGACCTTCTATACCACATCTCTGCTAATGAGTTTATTGCTTACTTGCTTGAACTAACATAACTATTTGGTCTCCAAAACTGAAATGGAAAGACTGGTAGAAAGAATTTGTTTTTTTCATTGACATTAACATATAAATATAGTTTCATACACGTCTCAGAAATTTCCCTTGTTTTGGTCCCAGAATGAACTTTGTAGTACAGATGATAAAACATAGCTGATAAAGGTCACTTGAACATTTTTTCAATTCACATTTACTTAACAAAATGGGGATGATTTCCTTTTAATGAATTTAGTTTAGTAGTAAATTTGGGACTGAAGTAGGCTCCGTGAATTTAAAAAATAAGTAGAAATCATTCAGTCTCTAAAGAGAGGCATATGTAAGATTCTAAATTAAAATAAAACCTTATGAACAACATTGTAGTGAAGTGGAATCATCATTAGTGGCCATAAAAATGCAAAATACTGTTTTTTCTTCACATGAGATAATATGTTCATTTGTGCTGTTTCTTCATTTCATGATCTTAATTTCTGGCTATTTAATCTAAAAATATATTGATAATTTTTAAGCATTTTGTTTTAATATTGTTATATTTTATCATTACATGAGTCATAATGAATGACATCTTCTTTTGAAAATCAGAACTTGTTATTTCTGCTTAAGCATTTTGGCGAGCAAGGCTCTTTTGACGGGTTGTAACAGATGCCCATTCAATTACTATGAAAAGAAGTGTCGTTACCATCAATTAGATAAGTGAAAACATTAGTTATATTTACTGTGATATGTTTTGTATGAAGGTAGATTGTGGGGGTAGTGGAATGTTGGTCTCCCAGTGAAGGGCAAACGCAGAAGACTTCTTACAACAGCAGTCCCTGTAACATGTTCATACAACTGTTGGTGTAAATGAAACTGTGGGGCTTTAGTATCATTATTTAGTATCATTGTGTAAAATGCCAATCTGTCTGTTACTGAACCAGAGGTTTGGGAGTGATTCTTTAGTTCTGTCAGTTATTATAGCTTTAGAGATTCCAATGGGTGTGTGAAAACATAGTGAGACTCAACAGCTTCTTGTTAGCCAAGAATAACCTGCTGAGAAATGTGAAGTCTATAGTGTCTTTGAAGATAATGGCAAAATTTCCACTGAGGTCATCAGAGAAAAAATTCATCTGCAAAACTTTGAACAAATAAGGCATAACTAGTGATAGTGAAGTATCCTTAGTGCCTAGTTTTCTGGGTTTGTGTGGTGGGGTTTGGCTCTTGTGAGAAGCTGCTAGAAGTTTCCCCAGCTCCAAGTCGGACCCGCCTCTGGCCCAGGCCGACCCAGTCGGTGACGGTGGTAGCACCTCTGGGATAATGTATTTAAGAAGGGGAACCTGCAGGGAGTAGTGGGATTGGAATGTGAGAGGAACACCTCTGCAGGTACCGAGGTCACCATGGAGGTGAGCGGGCGAGCAGATGCCCACCTGCATCCCGTGGAGGACCCCATGCCAGAGCAGGTTGATGCCCCCAAAGATGGCCGTGACTCCATGGGAAAGCCCACGCTGGAGTGGTTTGTGGAGAACTGTCTCCTGTGGGAGGGATCCCACGGTGGAGCAGGGGACGAGGGAGGAATCCTCCCCATGAGGAGGAAGGAGCGGCAGAGACCATGTGTGGCGAGCTGACCCTAACCCCCATCCCCTGTTTCCCTGTGCCGCTGGGGGGAGGGGGGAGAGAGAACCGGGAGTGGAGTTGAGCTGGGAAGGAAGGAGGGAGGGAGGGGTGGGGGGAAGGTGTTCTGAGGTTTGGTTTCACTTCCTAATATCCTTGTTTTGATTTGATTGGTAGTAAATTAAATTGATTTTGTTCCCCAAGTTGAGCCTGTCTTTTGCCCATGACCATAAGTGGGGAGTGATTCCTCCCAGTCCTTGTCTCGACCCATAAGCCTGCCTTTGGATTTTCTCCTCATCCCACCGTGGCCAGGGGTGAGGAGTGAGCGAGTGGCTTCATGGTGCTTTGTTGCCAGTTGAGCTTAAACCATGACACTGGTAGATTTGTGCAGAATTCATAAAATGACAAATGTGAGAACAAAAGAAATACAGGACAAGGTAATTACAGTTACCACTTCTAAGTTACCTGAGTTTTCTCTTAGATATCTGATACTTGGCTATAGATTTTTTTCTTCATTGTTTAACTTAATCTGATTTCATAAATTGGACAGAAAATTATGAAGTGTGGTCATTACCAGAATAACATTCTTCTGAAGCATTAAATAGCCTATAATGTGTATGATGTATCTAATTAATTTCATATTCAGAGTAAATCTTATTTCTTATTACTTGTGAAGATTTGAATATATCAAAATAAATGCCTGCCCAGTCCTTTGAACATTAGTGTTAGACATTGCAATATAAAAGTTTAAAACAGGCCATGCTTTCAGCTACATTGCTATAAAGACAGTGACTTTATTCTTCATGCTGAATGCTGTATTTTATACCAGACTTTAATATACAGCATGTATTTATAAAGCAATATTAGCACTGAAGTTTGGTTTTACTGTGCTCAGTCATTATTTTCCCTTACCCAGTGAAATTGGTCAGTGTTATAGTTGTCTCACATGTAGCTTTTCATTTGTGAAAACATTTTTCTTCATGTTGCTGATGCAAAGTTTTTTTAACAGCGGTCATAGAAGTCAACTTTTTCATAGAAGCAACTTTTCATCCAGTCAGTTGTGCAACAGTTGGCTGTACGATCATTGCATTTCAATGAGAAAGTCTCACCCCATTCAGTTGCACAACACTGAGTCTAAAGAGGGATTATCTTTTACTCCAGGGCGACTGTTTCTGTGGCATGTGAGGAAAAGGGCAATGTACTTGTGTAAATTAATCTGATTGAACATTTGGAGGGGAAATGGAATCATTATATAGCATTTATATTATGCTATTGCTGAAGGCACTGAGCAATCCTCCATAATTGTAGCCATAATTCCAGCTGCAGCAATATTTTAAATTTTATGGCATATACGATACCCTCAATGAAAAGGAGAACTACTAAAAATACGTTTTTGGAGCAAGCTGTACGATGTATAGCATAGTAAAAAAAAGTACATAAAGTATGTAATTACTAAATACAATTTAAATACTTTTTATTTTTTTATTGAGTAAGGAAGGAGTAGCTAACCATTCACAGTTTCTTACAGGCAGCATAAAGAAAAATTCATTCAGTAAGAAGACTGTGTACAAATACACAGTGTTATGTGGTCTGCTTGAGTCCTACTACCCAAAATAAAATGGATTCATCTGTCGAGTCTTTCCACCTCGTGCTTTTCTTTGTGCACCAGCTTCATAGTGTTAATGTGTCCTTCACAGCCAAGAGGAAAGGGACAGACTCAGTGGGACACATGAGCAGTCCTCCCGTCCTGTGTGTTGGTGTGGCCCTCTGTCATCCCTTTTTAAATACCTTCTTCCACCCCCTTGCTTGGAACATACTCTATATGAATTTGGGTGTGTGGAAAGGAGGTGATTGTTGGGGTGGTGCACAACTTCGTGTTAAGCTCTGGATCGCCAGGTGTCCTGTGTTGTCTGTGTGCTGAGGAGTTAGAGGACAGTGACAGCCAAATGAGGGCCACCACGCTTGTGGTTTGTGGCCATGTTCTCACCCCAAGTTTACTATTAAAACCCAACTGAGTTAAAGGATTTTCATTAATAAAAAGGTGAGCTGAACCTGAACCAAATCCTGCTGTGTTTAATTTCCTTTACTGATTCCTTTTTATCTACAGCAGGTGAAAGTGAATAGATTGTTGTTAATCTTAAATGAGCTATTTGACTGATAGTTGTAGAACTGCTGGCCTTTTGCTCTTGGTTAGGTGACTGTGAGTTAACATTAGGACACTGAAAGCAACAGTAAATTTTCTGCATTATCTGTTTCTGATATGCATCAAAATGTGTTGCTCATTCTAACGTTATTCAGTGCGACTATGTCCTGAGATACTTCTACCCCTGCTTTTCATGCCTTTTGGCATTTGGATTTTGAAGCTAAATGTTACATGCAGATAGGAGTTTCTATTTATTGATTTGGAATTTATTTAGTAAAGGAATAGCAGACAGAAAAAGGAAGATATTCTTCTGTAGCATGTTAACTGTGGTTAGAGCTCTTCTCACTTACTGAAGTCCACAGCAGAAACTGCAAAAATGTTTTAAATAATACATTAATTTCCATGTTAAACTGTATATATTGACCTTTTCTCTTAAGTTTCTTTCCGTAATTGGCTTTATTATCAAGAGAATCCTTAAGAAAACTCTGTGAAGTTTCTTACTGGCTTTTGCAAAATGCTTTTAATATACTGGAGCTACACATATTTTGTTCAGTTTGTATACCACACCTACCTTTAGGAGGCAGTTTCAGACTCTGAATGGTCTTGCAGCACTTAATTTCAGCCTGGATTGCCAGGGTAAGACACAGTAAGTAGGTGCCTGCTGAATGTGACTGACATCGATTGTTCTTTTCACCTGAGGATCAGGAAGAGGCAGTTAGACCTTGTACTACTTATTGCTGTAGAGCAGAAGTGTGGATCTGTAACACGCTGACGACATGTTTAACATTTCAGCAGTTCACATCTTCTCTCTGGAATTCTAATTCTGCTTCAGCAGATTAGCCCTGACATGGTTTCGTGAAATGTGAAGGGAGAGGTGGTAGAGAAAAAAGGAAGGAGTATTAGTCAGTGCTCTAATTTAATGGCCCTCTGAATTTTAATCTCGAAGTAGCACGTGTTTCTAAGATGCTTTCTTCCATATTTTAGAACAGTATCTCTGAAGATTTCTACCTAGCACAGAGTATGGGGGCGGAGGGGAAGCCTCACTTTATTCGTGACTTAACAAGCATGAGAGTAATTTCTCAAACCTGTTGCATTGTTTAAACCACTATCAGCTTACTGTGTCATTTGTCAGTGTAATAGGTGAAGGGCAGTTAGCTGCTAAGCATTACCAGGTTTATTATGCATTCTTTTCAAAGAAAGGTTGTAGAAAATGAAGAATTTGGCAAAGTGCCTGAATTCAAAGAGAGCTAAAATAAGCTGATTGCACGTTTATTTAAGCAATGTTGTCATATTAAAGAAAATGTATCTATGAGCAGTAGGTTTCATCCTGGACACAGTTAATCCGTCAAATGAGCTGCATATTGAGAAATGTGTTCTTTTAATGACTTTGCACAGCAGATAGCAATGTATCACATCTTGCAGTTTTTCTTCCTTTTCTGAAGCAGAACTTTTCAGCATTTTACAGGGCAGTTTTCAAACTTCTTCCCACTTATATTTGGTCAAACTTAGGTTGCATCAGTCTGTAAGTGTAAAAATTAAATATGATAATTTTTTTTTTCTTTCTTTAGGATGTGAGGTACGCACTCAGCTATACTCTTTCAGTGTCATTTTGTTTTCTGGTTTTGAACAACCTTCTGATTTTGGGAGATGATTCTTTTATCTGGAAGATTAAAAGGGAGAAGGAAAAAAAAAAGGCAGCTCTTTGGGTATATTAGATTCAATGACCTACAATTGTCCAAAAGGTGATAAATGTGCTATCTCATCTTCAGAATTTAGAAATGAGAAAACTATAGGACTTGAAGCTAGAGCATTAGAGCAGATTATTTCAGTCCAAGCTTTTGAATATTTGTGTACTCTGAGATATTTCTAATAATGTAATATAAGAATGGATGCTTTTAAACCTTATCATACACCACATTGAGCTTTTTTTACATAACTTTCAGTCATAAATAGTAGGAATTTGAGTTCAGGAGGAACTCCAGCAGAAACTGAAACCAAGTCCTAATATAACTTATAAAAAGATAAGGAGTGAGACATAAAAATTTAAAAATAGTAATAAGGATAATATCAGCAGGTTGTGGAGGTGCTAAGGTGGCACAAGCAAAATAATTACAAGTGAAAAGGATATGTGAGTGCAGATTTTATGTATTTTTTATTATTTGGCAGCTTCTTGGTATTCTTAGTTCTATGCAAATCAGTGCGATTCATGGCTGCTTCCCCAAGGAACATAAGATCAAACTTAATATAAAAAACATAGTTCACTAACATATAATATATAGATTAGAATTTCAGCTTCATCGTTGTCCAAATATATTGGATGAAAAAATAATTAAATAAAGAAGCATGTTTAATTTTTTTGTTGTTCTTACTGCTTGTTTTTTTAAATGGCCTTTGCTGAAAATGGAAGTCAAGGAAAGAAGACAAAAAATATATGCCACATGATTAACTTCATTGAAGCCCAAAGGAATTACAGTTTTGAAGCATCTGGTCTTTTACAAAGCCTGAAAATTACTGCAATCACGGCAAGTGATCTCACCCTCAGCAGTAGAGGCTAGTAAATGATCTCGTGACCTGGAATTAATCTTTATTTTGTTGTTGCTCTATATCCCATAAAACAAAGGACAAAAGAAGAAAACAAACAAACAACAAAAAAAAGAAAACATAAAATGTAGTTTCTAGATAACCACTTTTAAAGCTGATAAGTGTTAGATTTTGAAATATAATTTCTCTTTTATCAGTGTGGTTCAGGACCAACTGAGTGACAGCTAAAGCAGTCAGACTGGTTTATGTTGCTTTTAAAGTACGTTGTGCCATTTTTATGGACTATGTGTTGTATCATGCAACCTTGTAAATATGGAATTTCCCTCCCTGAGACTTTCTAGTAATTTCTATAATAGTGTATGTCAGGGATTTTACTTGATATTGCTCACATGGACTATTTCAGATTCCTTAAGTTACAAGGATTTGTTGTTACGCTACAAAGATGTCATCTGATATCTTTATATCATGCACTGGTAACATGTACTTTTTATAATGTGATCAAAATTGTAATCATATATTTACATCAAGATATTGAATTTATTACTTCTGGAAGTTAGGTAATCACAAAATAATTTTAGCATCATAATTTTTTTACATGTAGCGGGAAGAAAATCCAACTTTGGTCTTTGTAGATATGAAGGCTTAGTTCAGCAAGATATTTAAATGTGTTTCTAACTTTAAACATGAGTACTTCTAAGTGCTAGTTTCACAAAGCTGTTTCCTGGCAAAGAAAGAAAGGAAGAAGGAAAGGAAGGAGGAAAGGAAGGAGGAAAGGAAGGAAGAAGGAAAGGAAGAAACACCTTTGCTAATTCTTTGACTTTAAAAAGTGAACAGAATGTAATAAAATGTTGTCCCTTTATCTACTTCCTCAGATAATGTTGTGAAGCATTGAAATATCCCAGCAAATCCTAAGTGATGGTTAGATAAAGATGTATTGATGTATATTATTCTATCTTCAAACTTTTAACTATTGATTTTGAGACATTATTTTGATCTCATCACAGCTTTATCCTAGTGTGATTCTATCAATAATATAGAATTATCCCTGACTCTGAAAGCATAGATCACTCTTTTGAAAGCCATAATGGTTTATTAGGCAGTTTTTGAATATGAACACATATGCTAAACAGTAGAAGGGACAGAGTTATGAATCCTGTGTTGTCAATTACAGTGGAAAGGAGATTTTGAAGTGGAAGACCACAGCTCTGGAAAGACATATGAGGAAGATCCATATGTTCAGCTCACTCCGGATTGTTTTACAATAGGCATTGCAAAAACTGTTACCCCTGTTTCCCCCAATGGCAGAGTTATATAGTTAGAGTTATAGGTGAATATCAGAAAATGGGAGCAAAAGCTACAGGCACGGCCTGGTAAGTCTTCCAAGTCTGAGATGTTTTTAACTCCAGACTACAGAACTAGGAATGGGCCTATACCATAGAGTTTCTTTGAAAGTGTCTAAATGAACAGACAGATTACACTTTTACTGGTTATTTCAGTCTCTTAAGTTTCTGACCAAGAGACTTGAAATTTGTGAGGCAAATGGAACAGTTGGTTACAAGTTTTGATAAAAAAGTAAAAAAAAAGAAAATCTCCATTAAAACTTTTGC